>JAYRBW010010452.1:0-34720 GCA_036023295.1 Invenusta paracnida
ATTTGACTTTACACAGCACTGTATCGTTTGTGGTGAACAATGCAATCTATCTAAAGACCGTAACAATCCAAACAGATTGTGAGAAGCTTTCATAATAAAAAGTGATATGAAGCAAAGAATCTTAGCAGCTTGCAACCAAAGACAGGATGTATTGTCAGATACAGTAGTATTAAGGGTGGATGGTGCTCACAGTGACCTTCACGCAGCAGATGCGAGATACAACAAAGATTGTTATTCAAAATTTACCGGACCCAGAGCTCTAAAGTACCAGTAAGCGCAGGAAGCATCATTCAAAGATACATTAGCATTTGATGAGTTGATAGGAAGCTTGGATGAAGACAATTCAAGGATGTGGAACTCTATACAGATAAATTCGATATATACTAATTTTGGAGGGAACAAGCTGTATAGAAGAACTTTTTTTCGGAGAATAAGTGACTACTATGGACCAGACAAGTTAATGGTCTTATCTTCACGTTGCGAGCATTCTAGTTTTTAAGAAGTATTATACCCATATATCATAAATCAACAAAAAAACTATATACTCCAAAATAAGGTCAACCCTGCTCACTGCCGGACTATGAAAAGCAAACCCAGACAAGATAACACTACTATATATCTGAAATTCGAAAACTATTTTCTGACTACTTGTAAGTAGCACTTAATTATAATTATATTTCAATTGATATTAGAAACAGCAGCCATAAAATTGAGCAAAATGTAACGTAGGTATTTTCCTGAAACTGCTACCTATCTATTTTCTAAAATATTGATACAGATAAAATATTGAATGACATTTTTCTACTAACATATGACGTATTGGTATATTATATACCAGAAGGTTAATTACATGTAAAGTTAATCATTACTGTCGGTTACAAAAAATCTTGTTTATAATATCAAATGCACATAAATTGAACGTTTTTATTTGAATAATAAGTCTGGAACTCTAGATTGTAGAATAAACTTGACGATCTAATAAACACAGGAAAGATTAATGTATATTCGTTACAGAATACTCTTAAACAATTTTTTTCCAATTCTATTTAGTCTACGACCCATAAACTAATCGTACATTACAGTAATTTTCAAATTGTTATCTTTTGTTTCTCTGAGATTCTTGCATATCAATGTTTCTCTCCTCGAATCGTTTATGTCATCACCTCAAGCATTATCATGTAATGAATGAATATCAGAACAGTTTAAATCATTTATTCTTAATTTCGTAACGTTTGATTCCACAAAGATGTAGGTTTCTATAAAATGAAATATTATCAATGTTTGATAGAAATAACAGTTCAAACTGCGCGCACACATTTTCGGATGTTTTATAAATATATAATATTTTATATATTCAAATAATGTGGAATTTGAATTTGAATTTGAATTCAAATTATTGTTAGCTAAATATTCATTGTCCACAGCATGTCTTTAAGCATACTATTATAGACATATTGACAACGGAAAGTGTATTGACCAAAAAATGTATTACATTGTTACCAAATTTTAATTTAAAAAATTATATTTTTCCGCGTCAACCAAATATTTATTATAAATGATGCGGATGAATTCGTACAGTTTTCAGAATTCTCCACATTAAAAGAGCGATGGTGAGGTGTGCAAAGGCGCCATGCAATGACGAAACAAACCAAAAATAAGGAGATTGTCTCAAACAGGGTGGATGGAGCGTCACACGTTTTTTTAACATTTCGGAATATATTGCCAGTTATTTTGTTGAAACCTTTTAGACTGATCTGTGATTTTGCGTTCCAATGTGAAGAGTAACGATGTATCTAATAAGAAGTTACGGTGACCACTTCATGTTAGCTAGGTATCAGTAGGTAGGTATACACTGTTTAATAGCAAGTATATATTTTTATTATATAGGTACATTTTAGTTATATAAATGTGGCTCCAGGTACATCTTTGTCACATTAAAATCCATTTTTTTAAAGTTTCGATGTTTATTAAATATTAATTGCTCAATGTTTAAAATAATGAGAAATGCTTTCAATGTTTTATCTGTTAAAAATTATAATATTGTCATGCGTTATGTACATAATAATCATATAGTCCAAGTAACATTTTGTGATGAACTATCACAATTTAATTAAACTATAATACAATTTGAAAATATTAAGCCCAGTAATTACGTCAGTGTAGAGCAAAAATGGTTAGAAGCTATATTTATTATCAGGTTTCTTTTGATAATCAGCTACAAGCATATCAGCATAAAATAAGCCGACAATCGAGACAACAGTATTATATTAGAGTATTTTTACAAATTTTAAATTGGACACAATTTGATCTCCATACGGTTGCGTAATTTTTTTATAATAACAATACTATTGTTTAAGAAAATATTTACTATTCTCTATATACCTAAATACGTTATCAAGTAATTCTTCGTTTTCTTAGTACTAGAAATGTATCTGAACAATTTTATTATGTTATACCTAACCATAGAACTTGGATTATAGTTAGAGGCGCTTATCTGTGAGGCAAATCCGATTTCTATGCTTATAACCAATCAAACTTTACGCCACTATACAAATATGTATTATAGTACTTATGACGTATATAAATAATTTGGTATATCAGCTGAAAAGAAATCATTAGCCATTAAATGTACAGAACGTTCCTATTATATTTCTTTTATTACATATACATTTCTTACCTTTAAAAAATTATAATCGGAACCATCCCCTGAACTCAAATCATTAGCACTAGATCTAGAAAGTCAATAAGTATCTAAAAGAAATATGGTGACATATAATTACCGTCGTAAATACCGCAAATTATTTTTAGAAGGAGCGCATAATCTAAAGCACTAGTTCCGTAAGCAATATAGTACAGCTAGACAAATGCATCACCAGCCAATAATAAATGATTGTATATTATATTAAGCTCATATCTTACCTGCCCGCTAGTGTAAACTTATATTATATTATCTGAAAGCGAGCGACGCTAGTATAATACAAGCAATATAGAGGTCTGAGAGAAATCTCTGACTTGATTATCGGTAATCGATAAACCTTCTCCTGTCGACCACGATAGACGCTGAATATGCTTTGTATGTTGTTAAACGTAGTTATTCTAGCCTCCGACGCAAGGCACTGGCATGTTTCAGATAGCCAATAGTATCGTTTGTAGTAGGATTGTCAGGAAAACTCTGACGCATCTCTCCACGTTCTTTATTGATTTATATTCTCAATGTTGTTATATGCAGTGGCTCTTACGTTAACTGCATAGTTAAGAATTCATCAGTGACTATTTTACATATTTCTATAAATTCGGTTGTTGCAGCTAGTCTGCTCTTTTATTATGGAGGTTACCTTTTACGTTGTTTAGGATTAACATTCAACCCTATTTCACTATTTTTGCAGTAAGTAAAATATTTCGATATTCTTTTCTATTCTATATTAATATTGTAATAAATTCGACTTCGTAGATTATTTACTTTTAACAACATAAACATTCTATTTCTATAAAGTATAAGTTATAACAATAGAATACAATACGTCATAACTATACATTAGTATAAAACAAATACAAGTAATATCTAATTTATTAGCTGTATAATATTCATATGCAGTAATAAAAATACTTTATAAGCCAATTAACGTGCAATTAATGTTATCAACCATGTCTTACATGTTTTGCATTATTTTCACATTTTTGTAATATATACAAAATTTGTGTATTTTTACTTTAGTTCGTAAATTATTATATTTCATTTATAAATATAATTATTAACAACATTTTAAATGTATAATATACGCTTAATATATACGTATATAATTTATGTACATGTCATAATCAATAATGATATAATTAAATATATTAAGCGAAATCCAAAAAGTTTCATATCCTTAGGTAAGAAATATGTTTGTTCTCCTTCAGACGCACATATCAGAAGCCTCATGTATACCTATATATATTTGTAAAGCCCGAAAATAAGTATTCATAAACAAATAGGTTATTAGTGTAAAAATTGAATAAAACTTGAAGAATTATTTATTAACCCCCTATTTTCTGAAATTTACTATAATTATACAAAAATGTAATTATATATTTCTGGAATATAATGTTTTTAATGATCCTACCGATATTTAACATATTTATGGTTATGATCAATATTTTCAGTTAGTAATTTAAATGTGCCCTAAGAATCTTTTATTTAAAAATAAATAAAAAACACTATTGTAGAGCTAAATTATAGCCATATAATTGAACTGAGCTATTTACGTTATTCAGTTATGTATTTTTCTCGTAAAATACGAAATCTTTTTTTTAGAGAAGCATAGGTCGTAATTCTATAAATAGATTCGCACAATTATTCCAGTTAAAGAAATTAATTAATTGTGAATCAACCATATCCATAGTTATTCTACATATCTATACCAAATTAAATATCTATTAATATAGATAAGCTGGTGCATATTCGACTTAATCGATTAATTTTAATCGTGAATTTCGAGATTTTCGTTATAAAACCAATACATATTAAACTTTAACGATTTTATAATTTAAGTTAGCACTTTTTATTGGTAATATTTATCAGTCATGAAAAAGTGTAGGTATTATTTTTAATTTATTGAACGATTGATAATGATATTAATACTGACCTACTTAATGAAATTACCGTATGGTGTTATTTATGTGTTTTTTAAGGTGAGTAAACTCGAGAATTTATTTTTACATAATTAATAAATGTTTAATTGTTATTTTTTCTTTATTATTGTCTTGCTTTAATTACTATATTTCTACCTACGTTTTATGGTACGATGTGCCACTTTCATTTTCCGGTTATTTCGCAGTGAAAAAAATATGCATGTTAACAGTTTAATACACACTGCATTTTGTCTTTTAAAATATTGCAGTCTCTTATATCCTACTTATATTATTTAAAATAGTATAGTATGTAGGTACCTATGCATGAAAAAAAAATATCATTCATTTGTTATCTATTTGATTTTCTAGTGTTAAATAATGTTAAATTTTAACAAATTTTGATTAATTATTCACAAATCGCCGAACGTGTTCGTAAAAATCAAAACCATCGCTATAGCATTTTAAATAAATGTCTCTAATTTTCTGTGGATAAAATGTTTTTTATATATAACGCTTTAAATCAAGTTTTATAGGTCGTTATCGTTCTTTTTTATGTACTATGTACCTATTTAAAATCCTAAAATAATCTTTATTAACATTTTAACTTAATGATAGCCGAGAAAAGATTTGGGATTTTGATAAACGAATGAAGTAAAATTTGGTCTTAAAGTGGCATACTTTATTACTTCTGTTGTTTTTTAGTACACTCATTTACTGAATAAATCAAGCTTTTTATAAAACGTGCACACATTCTCAAGCTCTTTGGCGGACTATGTGTAAAATGTATAAAATTACATCACGAATTTTACAGTTATAGCCATAACACAGCCCTGTATACGGCCTACTTTGATCTATATCGAAATATCGGCATTTATAATTTGTTAATTGATTGCTCGTATTGATTCCGCTTTGGGAATTCATTGTGATAATAAGTAAACAAATTGCATTATTCATACATAATTGGATATTTTTTGCTCGATCACGTTAACTATAAAAGACGACCTCTCTCTCTAAGTCGTAATAAATATATAAATTACAAAAGGTACGAATGTTGAATATTTAAGTTTTTTGCTCAATGTTAAACGATATTTTCATTAGAACCTTAATGGAAACCAAATAGTGTGCCCGGTAAACTTATAAGGGGGATAACTTAAATTGAATTATATAAATATATACTCTTTGTCCTACTATTTGTATAATCTATATTTTTCGATCGCTTTGAATTTGGTTTATACATTGTATTTGAATTTTTCTATATATATTTAAAAGCATTTCTATGAATTTTGAACTTTTGGTGTAGCATAGCTTATAAATTGCCTAAGTTTTTTACAAGACATTTGAAGCACACTTTTTATTGCTATGGAATTTTAATTAGTTAATTTGTTTTAATAGTTTCGTTACTCACTTTATTGTATTAAATAAAATTCTGTTTTGTATATACGTACTCTATTTTTTTATAATAAGAAGCATTATTCCAAAAGAAATAGATAATGAATAAGTACTTTGATGAAAATGTTAATTTTGTGATAAAAAAACTTGAACATCTGATATTGACACAAAAACTTTATATAACATATTTATTTGTTTCGACTTTCGTTTGTTTCGTTTTTGTTTCAAATTTATTATTTCTGCTGTGTCACTGAGTAACTACCAACTTGGAATCACAGTTTTATTTATGTATTTATTTAAAAGATGTATTTTATTGATAACAAATTATATAAAGAATTATATGCTTGACCGTATAATAGTGACATTTCGTATTTAGACTTTTTCTTAAAAGCAGCTCCTATCTTAAAACCTAAATTTAAATTATCATTTGCTATACTTTAGAAAGTATATATTTCATGCCGTATCGTACAATTCTACTGATTAATTTTATGAAAGCAATATAATATTTATAAATTAATATTATTTATTTTAAATATATTTTGATTATTTTAAATATTCTTTTTACTTACTCCGCTTTTTTAACGTTAGATGATAAAATAAAATATATTGGATAATGGTATTTTACTAGTCGCTTACAAATATTGTGGACAACTAAAGAGTGAAGTGGGGTATGGATGGGTGATTGAGAGGAAGGGGGAGTTTTTATCGATTGACGGCAGCAGTCTAGCCTTGGCTGTATTCACTTTCTTTAGCGATCTTTATAGTTAACTATTTTATAGTGGACTATGGCGATAGACTGTCCAAAATTATAACACAACAATAAAATGATAGGGGGTGTTTACTGATTGCATAGGATGATTTGAAAAATGGTAAATACTGTGTTGTGATTAACATTTTATGTGAAAAATAGTTTTTGTTTATTGAAGACAATTTTTATGCCTACATATTAAATATTTTGATTCAGAGAAAGCTTATTATTTATAAAATATATATTACATAGTTATAGTTTTATCGAAAAAGCTATTGACAAAAATAGACTTAACGATTGTTATGTTTGTTATTATGAAAAAAATTCAGGCTAATACATCTTATATATTGCATATATTTTGTTTTGTAAAGAATTTTTGTATTCTATATAATAAAAAACAATATAACCATTATTTGAACTATGCAAACGGCGAATTTATCCTTTTGCTTATAATAATGTATGAATGAAATTAAGTGAATATACAAGCACAATGTAATGAAAATTATTTCGCTTTTCCTTATACTTTACATGCGTTACATTCATTTCGTTAACGTCAAATGCTTATTCGTCATACTATACAATGTATTTATTCACTTTGACAACATTTTGGTTCCTTCTTACAAAAGTAGATACTACTGATTACTTAGAATTTCTTTAATTTTATTATATATATGCATGTACCTTAACATTATTTTGCAATATTAATTTATAGATTTATATACGTACAACCTATTCTAAACAATGCACATACTGTTTATAATGTAGCTTTAATTGTGTATTTTCTGCGGTGCGGTCTTATTTAATTTTGACTTGCTGGACAAATAGAAAGGCAGTATAGAACTTCTCTCTCTAATGCATTACGTATACTCCAAAATTAGTAATGTATAATACATTCCTCTCAAATTGCTCTTTCGCGCGTGTTTTGAGACAAGCGTAAGTATACATATTTAAAAACATAGTGGGAAGGCAGTGTCACAGTCGATTTTATAATATAGGCGCGCGAGAGAGGTATAGAGACAGGCTTAGGGCGTGAGGCATACGGCACGCAGTAGGTGAATTCTAAAGGAACGCAGCCTGGTTAGATATTTATAAATAGAAAAGGGGGAGAGTGTTCAATAAGCTTACCTAGGATTTTTGTGGAAGTAGCAGGCTGCACAAGCCCATGAAAAACTAACTGCCTATAGCGTTGCTATGCCTACAAGAAATAGCGCTGACTAATGTCGATCGAAGGCAAAAATACGAGACTTCTATATTTATGCCAACACTACCGGGCCAAGTTTATTCCAATACTATCGTTAGGGTGGCTAAAGAAATGCAGGCGACAAGGCCTCTTCCTACTGGCTAATTTTGGAGTATGTATCACTACTCACCAGTGAGAGCGTGTGATATTGATTATTACTCGCGCTTTCTAGCTGTCCTTTACTAGACGCGGTAGAAAATATAACGATTCTACTTTCTTGCTTACAATCTTAGTCTGATGTTATGTGCCTGCTGTATATCGGTCACGTTAGCTAACTGTGTAATTCTATTTTCAACTATACTAATTTTCTTTACAAAATCGACAACAGTTTGTTTCAACTTATTTTATCTTGTTTTCACGCTGTTTAGGAAATATTCCACAATCAGGCATCAAAATGATGGACGATACGGATGTCGACGATGTGCACATCAAGGCAGAAGTTGATGAGGTACCAGAGGAGTATCAGTTCTCTTTTGGAACCCAGTCGAGTGGCCCTCCAACTCCGATTAAAGAAGAGGAGCAAATACTTCCCCAAGAAGAGGACCTTTTCATTGATATGCCCAGTTTGCCAATGGAAGATGCGGCGCTTGATTCACCTTACGAGGAAAGTGAAACACTAGATGGTGCATCATTCAATACATCCATAGATTTTTATAGCAGAAATACAGCGGACAGCGATAGTGCCAGTAATGCCGATGACGCTTTCTTTAAAAGCATTCCAGGCATTGGACGTCGAATAAACCTGGAGGATAATATTACAGAAAAACTTTGGGATAGGAAGGAAATGGGTACAGAGTCTCCAAAATCAATTTTACTGGCGATCTGGTTTTTTATGGCTCGCTATTTCGGAATCGGGTCACGGAATGACCATTCGTTACTTGTGTGTGGCAATATTGCTGTTGAAATTGATGAAGACGGCACGCGTTGGCTTACCTTCGCCAAAATCGGGAACCGTGTCATACCACGTTTCAAGCCGAAACGGCTTCCCGAGATCTTGGAGGGGACCAAGAAAGAAAAAGCACGTTGTCCCGTTGCAATTTTCACAGCATTTATGGAGCACCGGCCTCGATTTACTGACTACGAGAACTCTCCTCTCTATCTTCAGCCAGATAAGTTGTCAAGAAAAAGGAACGATGGTGTCTGGTTCACGTCACATGCTCTCGGGAAGAATAAAATAGGTGGCATGCTAAACAATGCCCTTCAACGCTTAGGACTGCCAGCTATGAGATGTATTGGTCAAACTCCGCAAGTCATTGAAAAGAGACGATCTAATGCAGCTTCTAAAATTGCTTTGGCCAAAAAATTGACAAATAAAGCGACAAACAATGCAAACAAATATCGCAATTCGAAGATTCACTCATTAAAGCTGTATGATTTAGTTCAAGATAACGGAAGCGAACCAAAACAGGAACCTGATGAATCTTTTGAAGAGCCGATGGAGGAACCCAAAATCAGGAATATTTACGATGCAATGAAACGTTTCAGTGAAGAAAAAGCAAATATGGTGGTTGAGGCATCAACTCCGGTTATTTATTCTATACAATCTAGGAATTCACAACCGAAAAAAATAGATCCAGCGCCATTAACAAGTCCTGATTCCCAGAAAATTCCTTTGTATCGGAAGATTTTGCCTCGTACTGCGTCAGCCCCACCTCGTCCAAGTAATCTATTGCTTCCACGACGCATACAAGCCATGCAATCTCAATCAGCTATAAATAGCCTGAATGAAATTCTGGACTCAGTAGTATCGAATGAGCCCACTCAGAACCACATGATGTCAGAAAGTCAACCGGCCTCCGCTGGTGTTACAGCTCTCCTCTCGCATATCATCAAGAACAAGCGTCCAGACATTGATTCGCCCATGTACACATCTCAGAGTTTCATGGACACGAGCCATGCTAGCGATACCTTAATGGACGCGGAGAGCTGTAAAAAAGAACCTAGTACTAGTAGAGAACACGAAGAAGATGAGATGAGACTAAGACGCCAACGGAAAAGACACTCATTCGACGTTAGTATTCCAACGCATCGCTACAATACGCGCAGAAACCACAGTTTTCAGAGGAGCATGAGACAGTCCGAGCCAATGATAAAGCGTCGTCGACACAATATTGGGCAAAGTGATGCAGAATCTCAGCTCATGTCTAAACTTTCCAAGACCATAATCTCTCGGGCCATAGCGAAAGAAGAGGCTTTAAAGACACGAGTTGCAAACATCCTGGCTAAGGTAGTGTCAGCATCCAAGTCCAAAAAAAATTTGCCTAAAAAGGATGAAACCTCTACACGAGCACCAGCGATGATTGAATCTTCAATACCTCCACAACCACCACCACCACCAGAACCAACAAACGCAACGCCTGTGAATCCAATTGGTGGATTAACTCTTGTTCAGCAGCCTGGTGGGGAGTATAAAATACTCACCAGTCTTCTGGAGGAGTCCGAAGCAGCTAAAGCAATGCCCGCCTCTACTGCAACTGCGGTCGAACCTAGTACAGGGAGTTCTGGTGCCAACGCTGGCGCCATGCCGGCTCTTTCATTGGTTCTACGCATCGGACCCAATGGTAACATTATCGGGACACTGCAGCGAAGTGATCAAATAACTAGTGCGCAGCAGCAGTCCATGCCAGTTATTCCTCTAAATCGAATGGTCAACGCTGACACTGCTGATGAAAATGATAAAATTATTGATCTGACTGATCTAGATGATGAAGACGAGGAGATGCCACTTGCTCAGCCGCCCCCTGCATTGCATGCGCCAAATGCACCACCAACGCTTACACTGAATACGCCAACTGCACCGCCAACACTTACATTTCAGACACCTACTGCAACAGGCCCGCTTGCACCATCTACTGCAATGCTTGCACATCATGCTGCAACTCCTGCACCAGTAGCTACACCTGCGCGACCTATAGTTTCAATGGAGCAGCCGCCGCAAAGGGAGACTACCTTTTCTAAAAGATTCGGAAAGGAAAAAGTGATCGACATCGCTAAAATAATTGCCGACACCAAGCGAAAAATGGGAATTGGTGAGTTAAATTGAAAAGCTTTTAATAATCTTCATGTACCTACCTTAAGTCGTTTTCGTTGAAATTTAAAGTTTGATCAATTATACTTTCAAATTTGAAGAATCGTATTGTCATTCATTTTAATCTTTCTAAAAATTAGTCTGCAGTTTCTAAATTTTGAAAATAAAGTACACTATTTCAGTGCTACTTTAACATGGTGTTATATTGTCTAATTTAAGTTATTTTCATATATATGGATATTCATTGATTATAGCTTCAGTTAAAGTATGCTTAAATCAAGTTAATTTATAAAGATAATTCTTAATTGGATACCATAATTTTTTTAGATTTGTTAATTGGGTTTCCTTGATTTTATAATTTAGCTTTAATTAATTATTCGCTAATATAGTTAGACCTAAATTTCCAATAACGTTGGTCTGTTTAGACCCATTAGGTCTAATAGACCTAAATAGTCCAACCTAAGTGAACAAGATTCCAACAATCAAATCTCTAGATGTTTAGTACTAACATATATATAAAAAGAGATTTGTGTTTTAAAAATTAAAAATGTTATGATTATAGTAATGATAAGACCAGCGATGAAGAGACCCAAAGATATCAACATCTCCAAAATTATTGCTGATGTCAAACGAAAAATTGGTTCTGGTGAGTAAGCTTAGGAAAGTCAGACGAATTTGTTCAGTTTATTTGGCTTCTGTTCAGTTATCTCATTTGAAAGTTTCAATGAATTTTCGATTTCAATCAAGTTGCGTCAAATAACCTACTTTTCTAACCTATGTAAATGAAAATTTAACCTCAATTTTTTTAAACAGTTATAATAGAGGGACCATCCCTCCTTGAATATACTCAAATTCGGAAACATTTTTCGAATCCTGGGAAATCTTGAAATCTCCTAAATTTTTAAATTGAAATAAAAAATAAAATATGCAATGATTTTTTGATATTTAAATGTTTTGTATTGTATGATATAAAAATAGCTATTTTTTAAATTATATTTAGGTTCTGCTATAATTCCCAGTTTATCGCTGATATGACTATAAACGGTCAGAGTTGAAGAACAAAACTGAAATTTATTAAAAAAGGAAGGCACAAAAGCTTAAAGAGATAGAGCTCAGAGCAAAAGCTACCTTGGAATCTGCAGCAAAATGCAACAAAAAATAAGCGGACCTTTTATCACAACTTTTTGTATAATTTTCCTTATATAGAATATTATGTTAGTACTTATATAATTACTTTTAATAATTGGTAAAATTTTATTTAACAATAATCAAGAGTAATAAACCCTTTCTGGAAATATGTATATTTTTGTATTTTATCTTTTAAATTCAGTATGATTCCTTGAATTGTTTTGCTCTAAATATTAGCAACCCTGTTATAAGTCAACTATGATCATAAAATGTGGACGTTGAAGTAAATGAAAATCAAACTTAATCAAGTACTTATATTTGGTTTAACTACATAACACTACTGTTGACATAGAAATCCCTCTATTAGTTAGGAAAAGTTAATATACTAACGAATTAAAGTTTTTAACTGAGTCCCGAAACCATATTTTTATAGATTAATCTTTTAAAAATGTATAATAAAGGTTTGTGTAGATTTTATGTACATATATGTACATACATATGTAGTACACATAATACACTTTTACAACTTGTAGGTTTTTCAAGTTACTTATCACATTGATATAAAAGTTTGAATTCGTTTTGCCAGGCTAGTTATTTGAATTTATTATTTATATTCTCTTATTCAATATAGAAATGACAATTTCTCATTATATTTGTACAACTCATACAATACTAGCGGTAAATAATATGTGACAAAAATATTATCAGACATTAACTATAAATTTTGTGACCAAATAATAATGATTAGATATGTATATAACTTAAAATTTCGAATCATTTTGCCTTTAAACATATGACTTTTATTTCATTTTTCAAAAATAGTGTCACATGTACTCAATTTTTAGTCGATGACAAACCGTGGAAGCCACCAGCACAGCAACCGTCACGATCGTCTGTCGTCAAAGACGAGAGACGAAATAACGACGCGAATAGGAAGAGCGACCACACGTACAGTACCCTCCGCGTCGAGCCTGTGCAGCAGTGTAATAATCCCCAGTCATCACTACTGCAGCAGAAGCAGCCTAGTGGAAAGATGGATAAAAAGGTGGTAATGGATCTAATCCAACAGATTATCAAGGACTCTGAGTCTGCAAGCGGTGGGAGTCCTGCCCGCAAAAATTTCCAGAGCACCTCCGCTGTTCTGACTGACATTCTCTGGCAGACAGGTGCACTTGGTGACAAGGGACCCTGGCTTGTTATCTTTAGTATGTGGTGGATGGTTCTGCGCTACATTGGGATTGGGACAAGAGTGCATCATGTCAAGGTGAGACTCTGCTCGTAAATTTAAATTTATATTAAAAATATGTGAAAGTTTAAATCTTCAAAAATAAAAAGAAATAATGGAAAGTTGTTATCTAGTTTTATCATATTATTTGCGAAAAATTACTTAAATTATTTAGTTTACCATTTATTTGAGATGCAAAAACATAATTATAAACACTATATACATATTATGGATAATCTATTTTTAATTTTGTAAACAAATGTAATACACAACAATGAATAGATTTGCTTTCACTTTGGGAAGATAAAAAGCGTCCTTATTATTAGTCTGGGAGTTCAGAGGTGAACAAGATTCCAACAATCAAACCCCTAGATGTTTAGTACTAACATCCCACACCAGGAAATAGAACGTCTGCCGATGTCTAAATGGTTCTTTAGTACCACCAGACACTAAATCATTTTCCATATTAACTAATATGAGAAAATTGATACTGGGATCTAATTTTCGTGAAAATGCACATTTTTTCTTTCTTTTATTCTATAAACATTTTATATTAGTTCTCAAGCCTATTTTAACTAAAATATGCCTAAAATAGGCTTGACAACTAATATTCGAATGTTTCTAAAAAATAAATGGTTTGACTTATCCATCTAGATTAGCTTCTAATGTGTAGAAAACACTTAGACGAACAAAATTATATACATTAATGTATTTTGAATAAATGTTAAAACAGAATTGGGTCTTAATATAAATTTTCTTATATTTTTTCATATGGAAAACGAGAAAAAGTGTCTGGTGGTACTAAAGAACCGTTTATGCATCTTCAGACGTTCAGTTTCATGATGTGGGATGTTAGTACTAAACATTGTTGGGACATCGTTCACTTAGGTTGGAGTATCTGGGCTTCCGGACTATACATTTTACAATATTCGGTTGGGTTGGGAAAATAATACTAATTAATATTTTGAATAAAATCAATTAGCGTTTATCAATGATACGTAATCAAAAAATTGTAACGTGCTTTAACTGTTTATAAAATTTATTTTATTACGTTTATATATTTAGGTATATACATATACTACAATAGGCTCATGATATAAACTACATGCTTACTAATGTTTGTTTACACTTATTATATACATTCTTAAACAATTATTTTACAAAAAATTTCGGGTGGAAATAAAAAAGTGTTGAACTGTACACAAAACCAATGAACGTGAAAACTATGTACCATAGAGTAAGAATGGCAAGAGTTTTCACTGTTAATTTTGTTGAAAGTGTCGTGTTTTATTAATTGTCCATTATTCAAACCTTAAATTTCATAAATGTTTTTATAAAAGTTTTATAATTCAAGTTTCATACTACTTGTGCATTTTGCCTATTTGACAGCCATAAATAATATGCCGCACACAATTTACCCGACGCATTTTTATTAATTTAATCAAGTCAAAATTTCTGGCAACAATATTTAATGCACTATGTTTAAAACAAATAATTTCCGTAAGTTATATATTTAATTTAGGTAAGGTTTTATTAATTTTTAATCTGTGGTATTAATTTTTTATTTTAATGAGTTAATATTGATGTGCCTCACAACAGTTTTAGTAAAATTAGAACCCACAAAAATCGATTATTTTAATTTAATTTAATCGAGTTTAGCTATTTTGCTTAATTTATTTTGATAGGGTTTAATATTAATTTTTCCTAGATTTGTAGGTACAATAAATTTACAAGTCTAAATATTTATTGAAAAATTATACATCTTTATATGTTTTACTTTATCATTTCTATCATGTGCATACTTCGACTCCTCCACTTATAATAAAATTAAAATGTGAAATCCACAATTCTCTAAATCCTGAACTCCCACCCCTCTCCCAATCGGTACAGCTGCGTTGGGGTCACTTCAAGCTAAACTCAGAGGTTAGCGCAAGTGGTGAGAAGTGTGAGTTTGTTGAATACATTGGACCCGCGGACTTCGTTTCTGGGAAGCACAGTTCACGGGTTTACTCAACCACTGGGAAGGCGGCGAATACGGGAATTGGACCCGACTTCGTCCATATCTACAAATTCTATGCACGGAGGAGGTTGCCTTCTTGTCTTAACCATGATGAACCCTTTTATCTTAAACCACTCCAGGTAAATTAACCATGTAATATAACAGTTATATTTATGTCAATTGTACAAGATTAAAAAAAAGAAATAATGTTCACTTATAACGATAAACATGTTCTAGGAAATGACAATTATTTTATAATTTCAACTCAATGATATTTAATCTTTCAATACAGTAAATATAGGTTGTGCAAATGTTCTTTTCAAGTGCTCACAACCTTGATTTAACTAGCTCAGCTAAAGTGCGCTACCACTAATAAGGAGAAACCGATTTAGGCAGTATTTCACTACATAAGCA
Organism: Invenusta paracnida; assembly: GCA_036023295.1. Taxonomy (NCBI): domain Eukaryota; kingdom Metazoa; phylum Platyhelminthes; order Proseriata; family Coelogynoporidae; genus Invenusta; species Invenusta paracnida. The sequence continues at coordinate 15,786 of JAYRBW010010452.1, forward strand.
GTAATGCACATATTATTGTGTAATTCTCTCTTCTGTCTGCCTATCTCACCTATATTCATTGCGTCATCCTCTCTCTACCATTTTTGCTTATCATCCTTTCTCCTCTCTACATTTCTTGCCGATTAACTGATAAACTGATTTATGCCCATTTATTTACCCCCATAGACTTATTTTTGCATTTGAATGCAATGCATCCAATCATTGAGTCACCCCATCATTGAATCATCCAATCATTGAGTCACCCCATCATTAAGTCATCCAATCATTTAGTCACGGCCTCTTTCTTCTCTGCCTATATCTTGCCATTGCTTCCTTTCAACGATTAACTGGTTGACCAGTCATCCTCAAATCAATCATTTGAAGCACATATTGTTTTGTGCTATATTTCTTTGTTTTGTTTCTTCAATTGATAATGCGTCTTACACACTACCAACGAGTACAAGTCATCACGCTCCAGGAGACTAGTATCAGTTACCGGAGCATTGCAGCTCGTTTTGGAGTCAGGCCAGCCCCTATCTCAGCACTTGTTATTAAACATCCCAGACTGGCTCTGTGGATGATTTGCCACATCAGAGAAGACCAAAGAAGACTCGCTATAATAGAAGAGGATCGCTATATTCTTCGACAATCAGCAGCGCATCCTAAGATGAACAGTCGAGTCTTGTTCCAGCAGCTACAAAATGCCACTGGTGTTGAGCTTAGTGCATGACGAGTTCACTCCAAACTATACTCTGCTCGTCGCTACTTTTATGTGGCTCACTAGAAGCCTCTGCTGAGTGCCAGATACCGTGCTGCACGTATTCAGTGATCCAGAGATCACGCTCAGATGACTGTGGAACAATGGCAATCTTTTCTCTTCAGTGATGAAACGTCTCTTCACCTTATACAGACCACCCAATTATGTTATTTCCGCAGTAGGTGAGGTATTGGCAGAGTATGTGATATTGTTCAACTAAAACTTAAGGTGGAAATGGAAGCATGATGGTTTAGGGTGCTTTCTCTGGCCAAGCTTCTTTGTAACTTCACCGAGTCCATGGCACCCTCGATGCTCCAGTCTACATTGCAATTTTGAAAAACAAGATGGAGCCGTTCATGGAATCAAACTCCAACATCACCTTCCAACAGGATAATGTAACACCTCGCACGGCTCGTCTAACAACCCAGTTGTTCCAGGGGCATCGCATTGAGATGATGCCTTGGTCAGCATGCAGTCCAGATTAAATACCATGGAAAACGTCTGGTCCCATTTAAAGCTCAAGTTAAACAAGAGAACAATTCAAAATATGCATCAGCTCTTTGAGGTAACATCTTAGATCTTACGTTAAATGCCTCAAGACTGCATTGCTAGTCTCCTCGAGTCAATGCCCCTTCGCTTTTAACAGGTCATTGAACGTCAAAGAAGAACAATTGAATACTAACCCTACTTTCCCCTTTGAGAACGCGAAAAGGACCCTTTTCAGGCCCAACACGTATTGATTGATATCCTGAAGGTCTCAGACCTCTACTTAAGTACACTCAATTGACTTCAAAAGTCGATATTGGTTATGCTAAGGTTGTGTACTCAAAATAAAATTTGAACAACCTATCTCTACTGTTTTAACAAATTAGATATCAGTGAGTTGAAAATATTTAAATAATATTTTTACGGTTTATATCGTCCAGCCTTGTATTTTTTAAGCATAAATCACGCAAGAAATATAAAGTTCAGTACTTTGTAAAAAGTATAAAGAAGTTGTCGAACTACTGCGTCATGTGACTTCACTATTAGCGATCTTTAGTGTTTTTTAAGTCTATTGGCACCATAAATTTGACGGTGCAGTATTGCATAAGTTAGCCACATCTGTATATTGTTTGCCAGTGTAAATAAATTCTAAACAGTCTTGATTTTAGAAACAATCTCAAGTAGGTATCCCTTATTTATTGATATTACCTGTCTCCCTTCCACATCTAGCTGCCCCTTTCAATCAACAACAGTGCTGGGCACGCTCAGCCAATTTGGTTCGGCGAGTCCTCGCTCGGAAAGAACCGAATTGGGGCTCTCATGCGAAACATCGTCGAGAAGGTGGTCCGCCCCAATCTCCCCAAGGTTAACCTCCCGAACCTCCCTCCTGACAACAAGCAGAAAGAGGAGGAGGAAGACTCATCATCAGTCGCTCCGTCTTCTAGCTCCTCGTCGCCCTCATCGCCTCAACCCGTGCGAAAGAGTATTCGGGATATCGCCAAAGCAGCACCCATTGTCACCTCCTTCTTAGCGCCGCTCATCAAGAACAAGTTGACTCCAGCTGCTGCTCTCTCATCTTCAACAGTGACATCAACTGTCCCTTCCACCGTCTTGACCGCTCCACCTGGTGCACCGATGATACCTCAATTACCCGCCAACCTCCTCACAGCTCTCCAAAACGCGGGACTTATCCCCACATCTTCTGCACCCGTTTCTTCTGCCACCACTGCCTCAACTGTTCCCACGACTCCCCAACAACTCGTAGATATTGCCCCGGCTTCATCAACCGGCGCGGCTCCCCTTTTCCGTATAATTCAAGTGGCGCCCAATACCGTTCTCCTAGCAACCTCTAACCCATCTGCCACCACCGGCACCTCTACTGTTGGCAGTAGTCTAGCGACGAGCGGTGGTATTTGCACAACCACTGTACAGGCGGGGGCAGTCGCTAGCAATCCAGTCTCACAGACCACTAATGCCACAATCACTCCGGAACAGTTGGTCAAGCTCCTAAGTGCTTCTCTGCAGCAGCAGCAGCAACCTGGCTTGAAGCTTGTTGCTAGCACACAGCAGCAGCCGCAACAAATGCAACCTCAGCAACAGCAGTTTATTACTCTACAACAGCCTGCAGTAAGCTCGGCTAATGGTGTGATGCAACTTGTTGGGCAACAGATACAGCCAGCCCCTGTAGATCCTAATGTTCCTTCTATTACCAAGTGAGTCTACTTTTGAAATAATGTATAAATTTAGAGACTACTTGCAATTATATAAAATTATTTAAAAATGTCTATATATATATATATATAAATTTTATACAGTTACAATAATTCCCAACTGAATAATGCAATAAAAATTCAACAGTTGAGAACATATCAACTCATTATGTCTTCAGTGCAAAGCGATCCATTCATTCATAGGACAGTCAAAATCTTTGATCATACGCATCAGCAAATGAACTATAATATCAAATTTCTAATATAACTCTGAAGTCCTATGCAATGAAATATTTATTCTAATTTTATATATAACCTAAATAAGTTTTTATTAATATTCAATCCTTCCACCAGTGTCACCAGTGTAGCTCGGGAATACAAACGCCGAGGAACCCAACAGAACCCATCCGGCGGAGGTCAAAGTTTAAACCAAAATACTCGAGGTTCGTATTTCCTTCCCCCCAGTATCAATGAGGAACGTGGTGGGGGTCCCTTCACCTCACAACTGCCTACACCCCCTCCAATCCTTTCACAACTCAAGACACTGGCACAGGTAATGTTGGAGTCTATGAACTTTCAGGCGCAAGAGTTTCCTCAGCATGTAAATTCCCTATGGGAACGAGGAGTGATGGGCTCCTCAAACCCATGGTCTATCAACTTCAGTCTCTGGTTCATCAATACACTCGTCTTTGGAGTTGAGAGCAGAAATGAGCATCTAAAGGTGATTATTGATTAGATAATCAATACTTAGAACGACAATAGGAATCAATATAATTATCAATTTATATTGATTATTTGTTAGTAGTATATGTAGTATATCTATTGGTAAACATTTACTAAATGAAAGTTATCTCTATTAATGTTTATATATATATTATGTAAAAATATGTGTTTAGAAGTTTTTATAATATGTAATCATTATATGTCATAGATTTTAAACATAGATCAATAATGGACAATTAATAAATAATATATATATTTTTGTCCCCGTTCTAAAAATTGTAAGGTCTAATATAGTGTTACCTATTATATCTACAACCAGTTATATTTCTTTACAAATATAATTAATAATATCACTTATGTTAACTTATGCACGCTGTAATTACTTCGATCAGTTGTCTTGTTTGGTCTCAGAGTCATTTTAGTGTATGTAGTTATTTAATATTACTTTTATATGTACATATTTATACATGTAAATTTTATTTGAAAACAATATATTATACTTCTGACAAAAATGAACAGTTTAGGGGATATAGTATATACCAAACTTCTGTTACTCTATCAAAAATTCACTAATATAATATTATGGCTAAATTTAATATAATATCTATATATATTCCAGATAATAATGTTTAAATTATTGTACAATACATTCTTTTATATAAATCATAGCCATAATCTTTGGTTTTCTTTTGATTTATATGTAGTTTTAAAAAATAATTAGTTACGAAATCTGTTATTAATGTATACTCATGCACCTATTAATTTTCATTTATGATGAAATAATTTTTATAGTTCAATTTGTTTATATAAAAATGTCAAATATATTAAATACCCTAACTGATGCCGAATATACCTTAAATTTGTCCATTTTCAAATTATGAAGAAACGATGAATTGCTCCTGTTAGATTATGCAGACATGGATTAAACATCGGTGACATGGTGTCTACTTATCTTTAATTTTGCATAATGTCTATTTACGGTATAGATTAATTTATAAGTAAGCATTAATATCGTAAAGTTTGGTAATTGTGACTTTTTTGATAAAACAAGGGGAATTTATTTTCAAAAATAAGCTGGTAATAATACAACTAAAAACTTAATCACTATTTCCTATGTTTATCAATAAAAGATGAAATAATATACTGAAATTTGAATGAAGAGTTACTTATAAATATGCATTCTGTTTCTGCTAATCTTATCTTTTTATTTATTCCTTATTTAATGCTGAAACGTAGATAATTGGACCAGTATAAATTTTAAATAAATTGGGCCGACTATATAAAATTAATTATTTTAATTCTATTTCATATTGGCCATATGATCCTCCCCTCCAACAGCTGTGCTGGGGCGACTTCAAGTTCTGTCAAACGCCAGACGGTGACAACTTCATCTACTTCTTCAACACCGTGACCCGACAGACTCACTATCTTTTAGAGAATCCCTCTACACAGAGCAAATCCCGATGTCCCGTCAGAATCTTTCTATTACTCCGAAAAATACGACCTCCAACCACGCTCGAGCCCGCGTCACGATTCTACCTCCAGGTGAGTTATTCTCTCCTTTTCTCTTTACTTATTTCTCTAAAAAATCATTATGCTTGCTTGTCATACTATAGTTCTCGAAATATATGCTATATTTAGTCTGCTATTCTACTTAACAATAGCATTCCTAGTTTAACATTCGATAGCATAAGGTAAATAAGTATTTTTGATATAGAAATCACTCCTAGTCGCCTGACTAAGCTAAATATCAAAATATACTTTTACTACAAGAATAATAAGAATAATTTTCTCATAAATGTGCACGTTTTGTTGTTTAAATCATAGTGTAATTATACATAGAGTTTTGACTCTAATTGATTTCATATGCATTACTTTGTTCAGTTATGTCAATATAAAATCGTTTTATTTTAATGAATTTGATGTAAAGGGGTAGACTAGAAGTAGTGCTAAATATTTTTATTAAATTCATTTTAAGAGCAAATATACATATTCATACAATTTTTACATACATAAATTATCTGTAATATATAATTCATTGCCTGTGTATTTAACTGTTACTGCATAAATGTTTTAATTGCTGTAAATTTTAGCAACTTTATTTTGCAAAAGCTTTTGGGTAGACGAATAGTAGTATAAAACTGCATACAGAATCAATAAGAGTCGTAACTCTATGTATAATTTACTCTATGATTTAGATAACCATTGAGATTTTGAAATAGCAATTTATCTAATATTAAAATATCTATGGAAGTAGTTACTAAATTATTGATTTTTTACTCTAATTTTTAATCGATAATAATTTGCAAGTTTTAACTTATTTAAAACTAAACTAAGATCTAGTTAGTATTCGTATTTTTGCTACTGCTGTTTTCTTTATTTAACTGTATGATTAAGTTTAATAGTAAATGTAACATGATTTAAATGTTACAACTAAGCCATAAAGTTTCAACAACCTATTACAATGCCTTGAATATTTACTTCTAAATTTTACAAGTGATGCATCTAAATATATATATTTCATGTATGTTGTTATCCAGTGTCATGTTTCGTACATTAAAAATAAGGACAATAAGTTCGGACTACCTCTGTAACTTAAATTACAAATCAGATTTGTACGTGTATGCATTGTATCGTTCGATTCATCGCAGATACAGCTTAGTTGAAATATAATCGTAGCTGGCTGACTTTCTATAGCTAGCATTATAGATTTTGTTGGGAGGCAACGACATAACATTATAAGCAGAATGGGGGAGGGGGTGTAGGCACCCGTCTATATTAAGATACAATGCAGTGACTGCATTATAGCTAGCGCTATATAGTTGGTTCCGATAACTTCTACGATCTGCCGACTGTTTTTGGATCGATAAAGCTGTGTGGCGTAAGTTGGTGACGGGTTGATATTCTTCAGCGTTGTACATTCTAATTCTCCATTGATTGGCTACTGGGAGTCGTCTGTCTTATCTTTGCTTTACTTTGCTTCACTCACTCTCTCTCTCTCTCCACTCCGTCTCTTAGTTTTATTGTTTCATACGTCTTCAGTAAGCTTTTTGACTTGACGAATTATAATACATAGAACTAGCGCTTCTTTTCTATAGAGAGTTATTGTGGAAATCCATTATTTTATAGGAGTACCTGTCTATCGTGTGTTAATAGACTGACTCATTATAGCAATATCGATTTTTTCTTTAAATTTATGCTGTTTTTCTCTTCAATTTGTTGTAGTTATTTGTAAATGACTGATGGACAAATATTATAGATTGAAGAATGTTGCTTGTATTTTTGTTAAAAACGTACACATAGCTATTTAAAATATTAGACTATAATTTATATTTTATGACAAAATATTGTAATAAATTTAAAGAAATTATATATATATACATAGTTAAATATATTATAGGATTAGATCGTTAGTTATATTAAATTTTTGTCTAAACGAAAACGCTTGAATTTCGCTTAAAAATATAATAATAATAAATGAAAAAATATGTATATTGATTTCTTTTATTAATTAACTTTTGGATTCTTATGGCGTAATATTGTATTCAATTGCTTATATACAATTGCATACATATATATGTACATTGCTTATATAACCCCACTGGTTGAGAAAAAGTTTGATAATTTTGATATCGATTGTAATTAGAAAATTATCAAACTTTTTATCGTGTTAAGTGTTAACTTTGAATTTCAGAGTCCATTGGGACGAGAAAATAATCATGATTGGGTTGCATCATGATTATTTTTAAATAAAGAGAGATAATCTATTATTGTGATGTATTCTGCTACTTTTCTCACTCAATGGTTTATATTTGTTTATCAAGCATGTCTAGCAAAAATCTAGCATGTATTTTATACACAGCAAAACAATTTCTGATATTATATTTTTTTTCAGTATTAGCAGAAATTTTGGGGGTTGTAACCCTCTATCTTTGGCAAGTATAAAAGTAGAGACATAATAAACATAAGTTTTTAAAATCGGACTATTAGTTTCATATATATAATAATAAATAATTTAACATGACAATAATAATAATTGATTGATGAAGCACATAAATATCTATTAATTATAGAAATAATATATTATTTTCGATAAATTGTGCACATTGTCTATTTTAGAAATGTGTCACTATTTCGAAAAGCAAAAATATTTATTATTAATAACTTTAAATCGTCATGTTTTTGGCTTTGAATTATTTAGAACCCATTGTTTAAATTCAATAAGTGACCATATCTATATAGGTAAATCATGAAGAATTTGATATATGTATCACAAAAATAACTCAAACAATTATTTTGCATGAATAGAAAAAAATTAGTAATATCATATTTACCCCCTATTTTATTATTTCACCATAAGCATAATAATACGGTCTAAAGAATATTTGGTCTATTTTGGTTTATAGTTTTATTACTAATTTTGTTAACGAATCCAATTAAATGTAAACGTTTCCTTTACTATTTATTTTGTTACTAAGTAATATAGTAAATATTGCGTATAAATAGAAAGAAATATATTTTCGCTACAATCTTATATAATTTTTAAATATATGTACTGACGTATTTTCAGCCGCGCGCTATCAATGCAAAAGAGACAACTTTTTGGTTCTCTGAGCATGGCTGGGGCAAGAACAAGTTGGGTGGACTGATGGCTGATGCCTCACAAATGGCCAATATACCGCTTTCTTGGTTGAGAAAACGCCGAGCAAGAAACTATTTTCCTGGTGCTAAACCTGGTTTACAACGGAAACCTATCTATTTCCCACCACCTGTATTAACTGCCGCTCCAAATGTAAGTTACATTCTGTGTGAAGTCATTATCTTCTATCGAATTCATTCGTATAGGTTTATTCACCTCCCCTTTCTGTAGTTTGATTATTTATTAGAGGAAATCTGTTGTTTTAAGTGTAAATGTAAGTTGGAATTTATAATCAATATTATTGATATAATTAATTGACAATTAATATTGATAACTTGTAGCTTTCATTACTTTGTGTATGACTTAAAATGTGTTTCAATATTTTCTACGTTTGAAGGGAAAATATATAGTACAATTAACTTCTAACTGAACTATAACTATTTCAATTTTATTAATTATTTAATTTAGACTAAATTTTCAGTAGATATTTTAATAATTATAATTTCGTCAATCTTTTCATATCCAAATACCAGACTCTTTGTGGTGTGGCTATATATCACTTGTTATTAATTTTATAAGAATTGTTACTCTTTGTATCATTTGTTTAAAAAATAAGTTTTAATTATACCGAAGTCTATTTATACTGTTATCATTTCATTCTACATTAAATTTGTAAATCTTTCAGAATAATTAATATATCATTACATGCAACTTTAAAAATAATGCAATTTATTAGTGTATTACATTTGGTAACCTGTAAAAAAATAAAATATTTCAGAATTTAATTTGTCGATTTTACAGAGTTGACCGTTTGTTTTCAGTGTAAAATAAAATAGATCTAAAACTTAACTAACACATAAATTATCGTAACAAATAATATTATATTATAAAAATAGCTATTTCTTTGTTTTTGACAAGTACGTTATTAATCGCTCTCAATTCTAGCATAATTTAACATTAATAAATGGGATAATTTTTATTATTTATAAGGAAATTATTCACAAGCCTAACATGTACACTTGAGTTCACCATTTTAGAAAAAAACCCTCTCTAAACTATTAATATTTTAGCTACTTATTTTGTTAGTTTATTTTTACAAAATATAATTAAGAGTAAATCATTTTCTCAACTAACTAGGAAGTAATATAGTGTATTTATATATAAAAACTATAACATGTTTATAATCGTGGAGGATTATTTTTCCAAATCATCACCAATTTTAATTGCAGTCGGATGACATATCGCATGTGACGATTCCTCTCAACGGTGGTGATATCAAAGAGGAGAAGAATGAGGGCGAAGATGACGCGGTGTGGGTGTGTCCCTCACCCTCGATGATCATGGAGGGAGAAGATGGTGCCGACTGCTCCAATTCCGAGGACGATGAGGATGACGCCGACGATTTCTGCGGTCTCCAGATAAACGCGGGCGTTGCCATTGGTGATGGCGACGATCGAAATGGAGAGGGAGACGAGACTGTTTGCATCACATTGGAGGATATCGAGCGCGATTTGGACTGCTTAAAGGAGGCAGAAGAGAGAGATGAAGAAGTAGCTGAGGAAGTAGTGAGGGGTGGCGTTGTTACCGTCTCGTCGGAACCACTTCTCTCTTCGCTGGCGGATAAGGAAGAGGGAGAAGTCGTTATCAAGGAAACTGAAGTAGATATGGAAGAGGTGGACAAGGAAATACCAGAGCCAGAGGTGCTAGAAGCTCCAGCTGGCCTCTTGGGGGAGATTTCCTCTGCGGAAGTTGAGGACTCTGAGGTTCCTGAGCAGGTTGAAAAGGAGTCTGAGGTTCCTGAACAGATGGAAGAGGATCCTATGATTCTTGAAGAGATGCCTAAGGTTCCTGAACAGATGGAAGAGGAGCCTAAGGTTCCTGAACAAATGCCAGAGGAGCCTAAGGTTCCTGAACAGATGGAAGAGGAGCCTACGGTTCTTGAACAGTTGCCAGAGAAGTCCAAGGTTCCTGACCAGATGCTAGAGGAGCATAAGGTTCCTGAACAGATGCCAGAGGAGCCTAAGGTTCCTGAACAGATGGAAGAGGAGCCTAAGGTTCCTGAACAGATGCCAGAAGAGCCTAAGGTTCCTGAACAAATGCCAGAAGAGCCTAAGGTTCCTGACCAGATGCTAGAGGAGCCTAAGGTTCCTGATCAGATGCTAGAGGAGCCTAAGGTTCCTGACCAGATGCTAGAGGAGCCTAAGGTTCTTGAACAAAGGCCAGAAAAGCCTAAGGTCCCTGAACAGATGGAAGAAGAGCCCAAGGTTTTCGAAAAGGTGGACGAGAAGTCGAATGTTTATGAAAAGGTGGAACAGGTAGAGGAGCAGACAATGCCTGCACTTGAGTTAATGGAAGAGGGGTGTTGTGTCCCTCCCATTGAGAATAAGGCCGTGGAGATTGACGAGATGGGCGATAGGGAAGCCGGATCTTCGTCGTCACACAGCTGTCCGGACCAAGCAGAGGACTTAGAGAGTGTGCGATCGAGAAAGAGAAAGAACTACAGGCCACAGAAGTTTGATTCCTAGCACGGATACCCTTAGAGGTGGACCAAATAATTGATTGATTGTAGTAAGAGTAGCAGTAAAGTATTATAATATGTAAAATAATCGTTACTTTGTAATAAATAATATTTTTTATATTTTACCTATAAAACATGTAATTCAATTGTACTAAATATATTAAAACAAAATTGTAAACAATTAAAAATTATTGTACTGTTTTTCTCACTGCTTGTTTACATGTCAAATATTTTTGTTTTAGCCGACACCAGAGTGTCGGATTTATGTTGTATTTATAAACTTTTGAACACTTTGTTTTCATTCTACATCCAATTGCATCTTGATTATTATTCATTTTACAACTCTAAGTTTATTTTCTCTTATGCCACTCAGAAATTGGATTGCTTCTCAATCGATAACAGGCTATAATTGTGTATATATTATTTCGTTCTGTGAATATAAATTATTTTAAGTGTGTTTATTAATCTGAATTCAATTCTTTCCCCTTCTTATCTATAGTATTGTGAGTTAACTAATTTATCAACGTGTTGAATTAATAATATTGTACGTAATGTTGTATTTATTAATAGAAATTATGAATAAACTTAATTCAATTTTATGCTTGTGTATATATTCATGAATGTATTGGACCCTTCTATGAATCAATTTTTATGCGACTTATACTTTGTACATGTAAGTATTATTATATATTATATTATACAATTTTTATTTTAAAATAAACTAAATCATTGGTTGATTAGAGCTTTATTTTCTTTCTGTTATTGAATTATTAATTGGTGATTACTAACATCGCACTATATGAGTTCTATTTTAGTATCACTATTGTGTTTATCCGTTATCTATTTATTTAATTAAGTAGTATATCTATTATACATATTTTTTCAATAATTTATTATAGTTAAAGGCAGCACCAAATATATAGATAGTAATTTCGTCCAGATTTTAGGAAACTTTCTCAAATATTATTGTCTCAAATTACAAACAGCAATGAGAAATATGTTCATCATTAAATATATTCAACTAGTTTCGTCCTATATGGGCATCATTAGGAATGATCATTTTTACATTAATTCCAAATAACCAACCTGTTCTTAATAACTCTTATGCAATCAGGCCAGTCATTTTCTAATCTTTATTTTCGTGCTCTCAGCTTAATCGAATTATGCTTCTTGATCAGTATTCTATTAGTATTTTATTAGATTTTGAATGTACTTAATACTCTGTGCTTGGAGCCTATAAAATCTTCATATTTGGTATTAATGTAATGAATATTATCATTCCTGATGATTTCAGTATACGACGAAACTAGTTTAACATTTATTTGGCTTTCATCTGGTTTTATAAAAGTTTTTGTACTATACAAAAAATCACAAACAGGTTTACATACATGTATACAGGGAAATATTATGTTATACCAATTGTACCTATTTAATAATTAAAAGCAAAATTCTGTTAGTAAAAGCGGGATTGAGTACTTCACAATTTGATTAGCATTTCAAGATTTGCTTTTATAATGTTATACAGAGCTGAAAGGATTTTTGTTATTTAAAGAACTAAATCTATTAAAGCCAAATATACCTAAGTATATATTTAAAGAACTAAATCTATTAAAGCCAAATATATACCTAAGTATATATTTAAAGAACTAAATCAATAAAAGCCAAATATATACCTAAGTATATATTTAAAGTTAAATATAAAATTAACCCTAGCAATAGTAGACATAAAATAATGACATTTTAAGATGTATTAGTAAAAAAATTCTTACTGAAATTGCTGTCTTAAAATCTCATTCTTTTATGTCTGTCGTTGCTAGGGTTAATTTTATAGTAACATTTAGGTGATAACTAAGTTGTCTTTTATGATCATAGAAAGTATTGAATAGAAACATACGAGTGCAAAAGTTGTTTTAGTTTACAATATTGTCTAAAACGAAGAATCGTTGACATGAACTTAGTGTTATAAATATTGTCATAAAATTAAAAACAATTTTTAATGTTGTACGAGGAGGTTTAAATAAGTTCTCGGACTCAATATCAAAGCTTGAACATTTTTTGTTCTAAGTTTCATGTAATAATTTTAATATATTCGAAAAATCTTTACTTGTGATTTTGCCAATTTGATTAACATTTGTGTCATTTAATATTAGTCATTGATGATTGTAACAAGTTAGATTTGAACTAAGATAATTTGGAATGTAGTGGGTATTATTATTAAAATAACATAATATTTGCACATTTTTGTTAAAAATCGTAAATGTATTAACCAAAATCATAGACTTCTAGGTAATCTAGGTTGTATCTAGATGTCCATGACCAAAACATTTTCAATTTAGAAATATAATATTCATTTTTTAGTATATAAGCGCAACATTTGGTTGGTTAATCATTTCATTTAAATTAAACAAATTTCTAATGCAATAATTGATAAAAATGTACAAATACAAATTATCCTTAATTAATTAATTAATTTTATGGTTTACACCTTTGATCAATTTAATGACACTGAAATGATAAGTGTATAAATTGCGATAAACAAAATTATTAATAAATGAAGAATTTATAAAATATGCACAAACAATATCATTATTCTCAAAACAGTCTACAGAGATAACAATAATGAATAAGCCATCGCATAAATTATATGATGTTTAAAGGAAATTTGTAATTGTATATTATTTATACAATCATAGTTGTGGAATTTATTTTCAAATGTTTTATTTGTTATGTTTTCAATATCACAATTTTTCTCTCTTCGGAGATACATGCTATATATATTTAAAAAATTCAACTTAGTGTATTTTCTGGAATAAAAATTATAGATATGCAACTTATACAACTTTTAAATCATAATTTTGACTCTTACTGATTTCATATGCGTCGCAAAGAGGATAAAATGCCTAACATGCAATATTCCAGAAATTTGAACATACTTAAGCTTTATGTAAGATAATATTTATTATATTTATATCCGAAACTGTTTTACTACATAAACTGCTTCACTTCTGTAAGTTAAAAGGAAAATTTACAAAAAAACTCGCTTAATTAAGTACGAGTACATACATTAAACTGCATACTGCAGAATTGATAAGACTCTAAACAATGTGTATTATTCCTCTATCATAAACAATATTACTCCATTTTACTAAAAACGATTGATGCATCGGCAATGACATTTTGCTTTTTCATTCTTCATCCGTTGCTTAGTACGAGGACTTTGTAAACATCTTTCAAAATGACGCTCTAGTTCTAGGGAGGAATGCGAAAACCATCCTAACTGGAGGTGCTCTTCTTAATCGTTGAGCTCTTCAAAATGATTTTAAATTTAATAACAGTAAATCTTCTTGAAACAACAATAAAAACGAGTTTAAGCCTCACTTAGATAAATTATCTCACTTATAATCATATCTTGTTAGTATGGTTTCATGTTTTATATAATTATATTTAAATTGGAGGAGCTCCTCGAGTTGGACGATTTTCGTATTCTACTCTCAATGACTCATAAAAATCGGTAGATTCAAAAATAAATATTACTGAATATTTTTCTTCGATATTCGATGTAATGCAATAAAAATTAACTAGTTTTACAATATATTAATAAAGATTTCTTATTTATAATATGGATTTCGGCTTTGAAAATTTATTTGAAATTGAGAGTTAAACTTTAAGTTCTGTTAAAATATAGTTTCATGGATTCCTCGAACAAGCATTTATCCTCTAGAATGACATTAACATTCTTATTGTTTTTCAGATCATTTCCATGGGATTCTGCAATTCAATTAGGACCTCACAATTCTTTCATTTTAGACATTCAAGGAGACTTTGTTCCAGTTATGTTAGTCTACTGAACAATTCTGTTCGAAGAAATCTTATTGAGGAACATACTGAAGTACGCATACATTCATTCTGTTTTTACAGGGACATAAATAATTTACAAACATTTACTAATATTTAAGAATATATTAATCCTGAAAACAAAATTATATTAGGATGAAGAATTTAAAAAGTGAATTATTAAAAAAAAATCAAAATCAATTTATGTAAGAGATAAACATAAAATAGTTTTTGCCGTTTCATTTAACAAAATTTCCTCATAATTAATGCAATTCTGCAAAAACTAAAAAATGTCTGAAAGCCTATTGTAATATTTTGGTTTTCATTTTTTGGGTTAAATAACTTTTTAGTAATTCTTTAAATTCACTTTTTAATTCACTTTAATTCCTCATTAATGTTTATCTGAAATATATGCAGCGTTCTTATTAATGAATGTATTTATATTTCTTAGTGATTAAAAATTGTTGAAGCCCTCCAATAAAAATATCTTTTTGATGTGATTGTATTTTAAGACAAAAATATTTATGGGCCTAATTGCGTACAAATATCCTTTAGATATATTTTTCCATGAAAATGTTATTATTATATAGGTAAAACTAATGTCATTATAATATGTTTATAATATATCTAGTAAATTCTTTATTAAGCGTGGGAGCTGTCACACTGTACAAAATTGTAGATAAATCCGCGCATTTCTTCAACGTCTTTTGGCCAACGAAAGTAACATTGGCTCAGCTGGCCTCCATGTTTCTGAAGATGTACCTGTCACAAATGTTTAAGTCTAGAGAGTAAGGTGGTTTGGAGAATTCTTGACACAACACTATCTTTTAGGAATTGTTTTGTGACGCGAGCCTTATGAGGACGAGCATTATCGTGTATCACACAATACGTTCCATTGAGATGCTCAGACCATTGAAGAATTAAAAACTTGCGAAGAAGGACGATATATCTCTCAGCATTGATGCTCCCACCATCCTCCAAGATTTCGAAGAAGCCGTCTCTGTTGAAATTGGAGGCCACGATTATTGGGTACTTTTTGAGGCCATGGTCTTTCCAACGACCTCAGGTCGGTCTCCAGCTGGTCAAATAGCATCAACTGAAACCCATTTTCGGATGTTATGCAAAGGTTGAAACAATTTTAAGTACAGCCATTTCTCGTCGCAGATGAACAGTTGTTTCTTCATACCTCCCTTGGACAATGCTTCAAGAAATACTTCATACCCCAGATCCTGCTCTGTTGGTCATTGAGGTCGGGGTGGGGTCCTCCTGATTGTCACACTTTTCAGGCCCAGCTTCTCAGTATTAATCTTGTGAACTGTGATCTTCGGTAGCCCCGTAAGAGCCTCAATCGCTCTGCAGGTGATCCGATCATCCTCGGTTATCAACTCTATCACGGCCACGATGTTGTGCTCCGTCTTCAGTGATCTAAGCTGTCCTGATCCAATGTTTCTTTCAACAGTGTCCCTGTCAGCTCTAAATTGTGTCGCTAGTTACTGTACTCTTCTTACTGTTATACACTGCAGTTATTTCCCGACGCGTTGACCAATAAATTTATTATATCGACTCCAGAGTAATTGATAATATTTTAATAAAGCAGTTATGTTTTCAATAGATATGATTGCAGCTAAATAATAATTTCTGTTAATAATATACAGTATTTAGGTTTTGACATCAATATTCAAATTTTGAAAATGCATATATAAGATTCGTTTAATAAAATTTAAAGAAATAGATTATCTACAGACAACCAGATTATTATAAAATCAATAAAATTTGAAAAATGATTTTTTGGACACCCTTGTTATTTTTCATTGTTATTGAAAGTAAATAGTCTTGACTTATACTTTATGATATGTTATCATTATACTATTAATTGTGTTGAAGAATTCCTCTTTAATTATTATAAAAGAAATAGTGGTTAACGCGCTCAGAAATTAGTTTATTTCCACAGGACGAGTGCAGCAACCAGCTGAATAATTTAGAAATTGTAGACTTTCAGAAATTAGAAATTATATCCCCAGAGTTCCCGAAGAGCAAGGCTCACAAGATTATCAGTTAATTGTAAAGCGGTAAGCGTGACAATCCATTGGCTGTTTAGCGACTAATAAAAGTAATATAGGGATTCGAGCTTGTATCGAGAATTTGTTGCTCTATACAAGATGATTGTAGAAAAATAATTGCATCGGTTGGTAACTATTTAAAATCTTATTTATATTTGAACGATTTTTATTTGTAATCGTAAATGAACTATCTGTTGCTATATTCACAATATATATTATCACTTTTATAATACATATTTATGTAAGAATTTGTTATTAAGAAATTAACTAATTTTCAGGAAACCCTATCATATGCTTAAGTATCTAGATATTTATGACTAATATTTTAGAAATTCGTCTGCTATAACCATAGATTTAGATCTCTATGGCTATAACTATGTACAATTTTCATTTATTATAGACAATTTTATAGGCGAATGACAAGTCATGGTATTATTATTTGGGCAAGCGAAAGGAAAAAACGTCTTTAATTTCACGAAAGAATATGCCCTATATGTACAACAACAAGCAAGTTCACACAAATATGGCTATCAGAAATGTATCCCTTGTTTTTATTTGTGCGCTTTGTTTCATTTAGTGATGTATCCTTACGAATAAAACTTAAAATTCGCACAAATATCTAGTATAACCATTGAAATTGAAGACGCATAAAGTGTAGTAATAAAACACTATTATTTGTTTTGATGTTCGTAATTCTCTTCAATATTTTATCAAATGCATATTATATTTAGTAAAACTATGCATTTGAAAGACATTTTTATTTATTAACTGAACGTTTTTTTCTGAATGTCCCTATAGTTTGCTTTATAATTAAAACCATATAAATATGAGTAAGTAGATGAGTTATATATAATATTAACTTATATACAATTTCACACAAGTGTAAAGATTTGTTCAATGAAATGACAATATGTCTAAAATTAAAACAAATAAAATTAGTTTTTACTTTAAATTAGAAGTACCTATATCTTCACAATTTTGAGCAATAAATATTTCACAAAAATAATCTTTTGGTTAAACTTTTTATTTCATAAATTTTATTGCTAACGAAATTAATTTGTCAAATTTCTTATCAGTGAGACTAGATAAACAAATCATTAAACTAGCTGGTTGATTTCTTATGGAGTTTCGTATTTATTCCCGACATATTTATTATATTAGCGAGATTAGATGCTGCCTTCTTATTAGGTTTTTTTGTCAATGACAAAGAGTGTATTTCTTGCTATAGTGCTTTCATCTCTATATTGATACCTCGGTGATACAATCCTGGTGTTGACCTTGCAGATATCCCGAGACCACCTGACCCCAGAACTCTCCCTTCGTCTCATTACACCTAATTGTCCGATTTTCAATGCTGCTCCGGGCCAATCTCCATCCGCTTCCGTCCCCTTCACAGACCCCTACTGGGGCTTTTATTGGCCCGGAGGACAGGCCGTAACACGCTGGCTCCTTGATAACCCTCACTTAGTCAAGGGCAACCGGATTGTTGACTTCGGCTGTGGTTGCGGTGCCGGCACAATTGCTGCTCTCCGGGGTGGAGCCGCAGCTGTGCTGGCCTTGGATATCGATCAGGATGCTCTCCTAGCAACGGCAGTCAACCTAAAGTTAAATGGATACAATACTTCAGCCGAAGCCAGCGTGACGTTTGAAATGAAAGACTACCTGGGAAGTGATTTACCTGTTAATTGGTCGGTTTTTCTAGTGGGTGACATGTTTTATTCGGATGAACTGGCCAATGAGATGCATCGCTGGTTTTTGCGACTTCTGTCAGCTAATCCTAAACGAACGATTATAATTGGTGATCCAGGACGTTGGCAATTTTCAAATGCATCAATCAAGAACTGTTTGGAACTTTGTGTTTCTTATTCAATACCATCGTATCAGCTTCTCGAGAATTCACTTACTTCGACAGCTGTCTATCGGTATAGAAAGAATGATTAATGTTAAATTTTATTTGGTTGTAAGGATATTTTATTGAGAATTATTCTTTTGAAGGAATACAGTTTAAAAGAACTAATTTATCAATCGTAAAAATATATTTTTTAATTGTACATTGTATCTAAACTGTATACATTTATTAGATATGTTTGAATTTATATTTCTATATTTTATACTGTGTGTAATTTTTAGGTATCGGCGAAGTCTTAGTAAGATACGAGGGGCGATCAAAAAGTTCCCGGAATTTTAAGAAAAACTATTTATTTTACATAAATTACAAACAAGTGGTTAA
>JAYRBW010010453.1:0-13331 GCA_036023295.1 Invenusta paracnida
TTACTTCTTACAGATCTCAGAAAATGATCAGCTAAACAACATAAAAACATGTTTATTCAAACAAAATTCATGTTTTGCAAATTACCCAGGACCCTTCTGCTTTATGGAAATTGCAGGCCATTATACAGACACAGCTGAAATTGCCCTCATCATTGCCGACAAAACTTTATTATTGGCAACATAGACCAGTTTTATTATATGCCTATAGATATAGTGGCCTTTTTAATGCAGCTGAATATTGCAACAGCCTACGCTTAAATGACATTGTGAATCATCACAAACTTTATGAGCATCAATTTTTCCTTTACAAGACTATTAAAAATATATATTTAAAATATTCAGACAATTATTGTGGGACACAACACCCTTCTGTGAAAACTAGTGACAATGAATTCCTTTTAGAACATACAGGGCTTAATTCCTTCATTTATCATAATCATCCTCTGCCAAACTGGCATGAGTGAGTTTTCGCAGTGTACCATACAGTAGCTAAAGCCATCATTCAAACTAAAAATAAAAAATCGTCTGTTGTAATCTTTACCCCAAAAAATTTACTTAAACCTGTAAAATTAAACTTAATAAATCTCAACAGGCCAAGTATAGCAGTGGACCTCACTGTGCATTAAAAGATGCCTATAAAGTGTATTTTTCTAATGGATAAGGATGAACAAGTGGTGACATAGTTTCGTCCCTCTGCCAGCATGCCATAATGAGCCACCATTTTCTGCCTGATATCTGGTGGCATTCCTTCATTCACTGGTGCATTTTCCATTAAATAAAGTTTATGCATTATTCCTCCAATTAAATTTGAGATTACAGAGCCAATACTAGAGAGTATACCAGCAAGAAAAGAAATCCTATATGCTGACATGATGTAAAATAGCCTTTATTACTGCTGCTGGCTTAGACCCAGCAATGTCTTCAATCAGGTGCTGATTTTCATTCCCTGGAACACGACTATAGAGGCTTCATTTTATAATTGGTATATTACCAGCAAGAAGATTCTTGTAAATTGACACAAAAGCTTTTATATTATTTGGGTCATGAAGAATTTCACTGTGCACAATAGGCCTTTATGTTTTTGAAAATAATTTAATAAGTTGGATGCGCTTATATACTTCTTTTACAGTGGAATCTTATGGACTTCCAGAAGAAGAAGTATTATGTTCTGCCATTGTAGTTAGTAGTAAAGTAAATAAGAACACATGAAGCAGTAGTATAGTAAGAATATATTGTGTTATGCACGTATAGCACAACGCGAGTTGTGGCAGGTACAAACATTATTGCATAATATATATTTATAAGGCAAAATGTTAGTATAAAATCTGCAGCATTGCTATTGGCTAATGAGTAAGTATGAATAGGAACATAACACTCTCCCTCAGGGGATAAAACATGAACATGAATCTATGTGTATGAATAGAAAAAGGATTAGTAGAGAATAAACATTACAAGTATAAGTCAAGGGTTTATTACTCTCTCTATAAAATAATCAGGTCTTCGTATCTGTCGATTTGATCTGTGAAGTTCGTGTTGATCAGGTGCTAAACCTCGACGGCGTTGTCGACCTGGACCTCTCCGGGGCGGACGTATTGGAGTTTCTGTGGGTGCCGGAAGGTTGTACCAAATTTTCTCGGGCGTGATAGTGAAATTTCCTTGCTTAAGCTGCGAGGCGTGCTTCTTGACAATTCCGTCGTAGTTATTTTTCATTGTATCTTGCGCTCGTTTCACGTTAGTATTGAGTGAATTATTTTCGTCAGCAGGTGTAATCTGTTTGCGTTCCGAAGTCAGCAGATCTAATTTAGTGTGCAAACGGGGCATTTGAAGTAAGGATGACGAAGGTCGCTTTCCGGTTGTAGAGTGAATTGAATTGTTAATTGACATGCGGACAGTACGGATAGCATCAGGAAATGACATTGAAGACTGAAGTGTTTTTAACTTCGTTTTGACGCTGGAGATATATCGTTCGGCTTGACCGTTCGACGTGGGGTGGTATGGTACCGTTAATATGTGCTTGATGTTGAAAAAATCAAAGAAATCTTTTAATTCGGAAGACGTAAACTGTGGACCATTATCGCTGACAAGGATACGGCAGAGACCGAAACGGCTAAAAAGTTCTTTTAAAACTTCAATGCAAGCAGGAGATGTAGTATTTCCAGTCATGTCAAAAACTTCTGTCCATTTTGAGCGTGCATCAACGATTACGAAGATCGTCTTCTTTTTTCCGCAGTATTCAATATCGCCGAAATCGATGTGTAGCTTCTCCCAATTTCCTTCAGGAGACGGAGAAGGGTAGAGTTCTACTCTTGATGTCGATGGTTTCCATGCTTGGCAGTCGTCGCAACATCGAATGAATTTTTCAATGTTGTCATCTATTTGAGGCCACCAGACAAGTTCGCGGGCGGACTGCTTCATCGAAAGCATGCCGGGATGTCCAGTATGTAACTCTTCCAAAACCGCAACACGCAGTGAGCTGGGTATAAAGATGCGGATGCCTCGGAAAACAATGCCATCTTGGATGGAAAATTCATCTTTAAAGCGCTGAAGGGTAGCTGGTATTTCATTCTGAAGAATGAGACTGAGGAGTCCATCATTCTCAGTTTCCGTACGCAATGTAGTCGGAGTAATGGAGGTACCTTGGAACAGTTGAAGATTGCCAACAAAAATCGAAGCAAGCCAATCTTCTGTAGTATTGCATAGAGCATTAGATTCGATCGACTTTGCAGTAGGAATTCGACTAAGGTAATCGACGTGAGGAATTTTGTTGCCTTGTTTGTGTTCAACTGAGTACGAGAAACCGAGGAGTTTTATTGCCCAGCGTTGAATACGCGCGGCAGCAATAACAGGAGTTGCATTTGTAGGAGAAATTATATGCGATAAAGCTCGATTCTCAGTAATTATAGTGAAATGATGACCGTATAAATAGGAAAAGAATTTATCGAGAGCCCAGACTATTGCCAGTCCTTCGCGTTCAATTTGTGAATATTTTCGTTCTGTTTCGGACAAGCTTCTGGAGGCATATGCGATAGGTTGGTCACAATCAACTGTTTTTCCATCTATGTTTCTCTGCACACGGTGAGCAAGAATGGATCCGACGCCATAAGGGCTGGCGTCACAGATGAGCAGTAGTGGCTTTTTTGGATCGAAGTAGGTAAGAACTGGTAATTCAGTGAGGTACGTTTTTATTGCTGTAAAAGCGTTTTCTTGACGTGAACCCCAATGAAATTCAACATCTTTTCGTGTAAGTTCGTACAGAGGTGCTGAAAGTGTAGACAAATGCGGAAAGAAAATACTGTAGTATTGTATCATACCCATGAAGCTACGCACTTCCGATGGAGAAGTAGGCACCGGAAGTTGTTGTATTGCTGTGACTTTTTCTGGATCTGCAGAAAGTCCCTCGTGAGATAAGATGTGTCCCAAGTATCGTATTTCTTCGAGATCAAACTGGCATTTCTTTTTGTTCAGTTTGGCTCCTGCCTCAGAAAGTCTGTGAAACGTGAGTTTCAAGCGTTCATAGAGGTCTGCGGTGTCAGTACCACCGACAATTATGTCGTCAATGAAACATCCGACATGAGGAATGTCAGCTAGTAAGTTATCCATTGTACGCTGAAATATAGAAGGCGCATTTTTGAAACCAAAAGGTAAACGTGTGAAGCAGTAGAGACCTTTGTGTGTAGAAACAGTGAAATATTTTTGCGATTCTTTTTCAACTGGAATCTGCATGAAACCATTTTCTAAATCAAGAATAGCAAAACGAGACATACCTCTCATTTTTGTGAATAAATCAGAAGCTAGAGGTAAAGGGTAGGAATCAGTTTTAGCGCATTGATTTATACTGACCTTGAAATCAGCGCATAGACGAATAGAGTCGTCTTTTTTCGCTAGTACCATGGGACTAGCCCAAGAAGATTGTGAAACTTTTGTTATCACATTTTCAGACTCGAGTTGATTAAGATGCGAATCAACTTCGCTTTGAAAAGCGATCGGAACTGGCCTGGCTTTGAAAAATTTAGGCTTTGCATTATCATAAATATCGACATGACAAGTCGCTGCTTCCATTAACTCATAGCCATTTTTATTAAATAGACTATCGTACTGCGAGAGAAGATTATTAATATCAGTAGAATCAGAGTTAGAGACGTTTGCAATAGCGTCTTCCTGTTTAGACAAAACAGGTGGTGTATTATTCATTTGCAGAAGTTTTAGCGCGGAAATCCAATCTCTTCCGATGAGCGGAATTCCCTCTTCTGCTATCACGTATATAGATAGGTCATAGGTACTGCCTTTATAACCGACCAAAATATCGAAAAAAACAAAGAAGAGTTAAGGGTGAGTCATCATTACCATAAGGTGTAAGGACACAATTGTTTGTCACGGGATGCAGTATGCTGTCTGACTCAGGAAAACACACGCTGAATTGGCGCAACGATATAATAGTACACGGTGAGCCTGTATCTATTAAGAAAGGAACAGGCGTAGTGCCAATTTTTACTCGTAAAGTGTATTGCTGTATATCATTGTGTTTTTCGATATTGTTTACAGAAATGGTATTTATTTGAGAAGAAATGTTATCAGAAAAATCGATGCTGGCCGTAACTTTTTTTTTGTAGTAGGATTAGTAGTAAAGGGCTTACCGGATCTGCAAACTTTAGCTAAGTGAACTGTCTTGTTACAAGTGTTGCATCTTGTACTTGGAGGCAATGTACACTCAGTAGTAATATTTTTAGTGTTGCCACAGCGATAGCAGTAATTGTTTTTGGAAGTAGCCTGTTTGTGAGTAGACGGTGGGTGTGAAAAATTACGTTTCTTGTTGTAATTCGAAGTCGTTGCGACGTAGGTATTTGGAGGTGAAGGTACAATTGACTTCGCTTCTTTCGTCGATTGCTCAATCGATCTCGCGATTTGTAGACCCGTATCGTACGTCAGGTTTGGTTCGGCGAGTAGACGTTGACGCAGGACGCTGTTGTAGCACTTCTCGACGAGCTGATCTCGAAGTGATTCCTGGAGAAACGCGCCGAATTCGCAACCGTGTGAAAGCCGCTTTAATTCCGTAGTCCATTCATCGATTGATTCGTTGCCATGTTGTTGTCGACTTCGAAATTGATAGCGAGCAACAATAGGATTAGGGCGAGGGTGAAAGTACTGAATAAGTAAATCCGACATTTCGTTGTATGTAAGTTCATCAACAGATTTGATACCAACAGATAAACTGCGTAAAATAGTATATGTATCAAGTCCAATAACAATGCGAAAATAATCCGATTTTTGAATGTCAGAGATGCCGTAAACTTTGCAGTGATTTTCGAAGTAGCTTACGTAAACAGAAAAGTCTTTATTTCGTCCATGTGGATCGAATGTTTGTAATGTAGGAGCTCGTATTCGCATCATCTCGTCGCCATTATTATGTTCGGCTATTGTTATTAGTAGTAAAGTAAGTAAGAACACATGAAGCAGTAATATAGTAAGAATATATTGTGTTATGCACGTATAGCACAAAGTACATAGCGAGTTGTGCAGGTACAAGCATTATCGCATAATATATATTTATAAGGCAAAATGTTAGTATAAAATCTGCAGCCATGCTATTGGCTAATGAGTAAGTACGAATAGGAACATAACACTTATAATAAAGGTTTATTAAAGGTTTAATTAAAGGTTTCAAACAAATTATAAACTCAATTATAAGAAAGAATTTCTTTTCGTGACACCGATTTTTTGCTATGTTCTATGTATTGTTATTTGTTCTAGGTTGTGTGTTGTGTGTTGAGGTATGCACGTATGCATCTCAATAAATAACATTTCAAAATTACAGTAAATCCAACTTAGGTAGCCTATATATCTACTTATTCAATTCTACCAACTTACTAAAATCCATCAAATCAATCTGAACGATCAGCTGATAATTGATTTACTATCGCATCATGACGTTTTAGTGCCTGCTAACTGTTATTTGTTTCGAGAATCACTGACTAACTAGTTAGTGGGACATTTATTTAATCACGTTTTAAAATTAGAAAAACCTTGGAAATATGGGCCGATATAACTCCTTCCTCGACATGCTTTTATCCTTCACTAATATTTTACAGTAACTACTTATATACATATTTATAATCTAATCTGAGATACAACTTTAAGCTCCAGCATTTTGAGAAATTATTTCAATAATGCAGCTTTTTTTCTTTCTCATACATGGTTTTATCATTAAGAGTAAAAATCATACTCCATGATTTTTCTTATGACACGTTATTACTTAATACATTGTTTTAAATTTTTAGAAATAGCAGCGGTGTATTTGATTTTTGCAGATATATTCTTTGGTTTTTACTTATACTTTAACTAATACTATATTGCTTTATATTATAATTTTATCTAATATATATATAAAGAAAAATTCTAACCATCTAAAATGTCGCAGGTATGTAATTTGGTCTAAAATGACATTATTCATGTATTGTTTTGTAGTTTAGACTTAGTAACTTCCCAATTTATTGACTTGTATTTGTAACATAGTCTCTGCTCAGTGCTCTTACTCTAATTCTATTTCTAGTGTAGTCTATTAGTATTACTACTACCATACTAGTAGTCAAGTAGTGTTTAGTACTGGGAAGTGGGTTTGGGTGATTTTGCTTAACAGAGTAAAAATCTTTCTGTGCCTGCATGACTAGACAATTTAGGGTCCCAAACTATGTCTACTATGGACCATGGTAATCTCCAAGTTTCCCGCATTAAATTATTTTCGCTTTTTTTTACATTTTTTTCAATATTATTTACGTTTTTTAAATAAGAAAAATATAAATATCCATAAGTGTTTATAAGTGTTACAACAAGAAACATTATACATGAATCACAAGTAACAAATCAGAAGTGAAGTTGTAATATTGTCTAATCCAATACAGGATATTTCCGAAAAAGTTAGTCTGTATAACGCAGTGCCCAAGAAACTCCTGGAGATGGGTAAAGAAGAGTGCCTTGCTTGTTCCTCACACAAAATTCAATACATTAAAATAAATTGTAAAATAAAAACAAAAAATGTTAAAAAATACATATAAAAAACAGTAAAAAAGCAAAAAAACCCTGTAAATAGCAAAAATAATTTAGCCCAAGAAACTTGGAGATTACCAAATATTATAATAAATACATAGAGAAATATAAATTTGAAATGATACATTTCAAAGCCCCTTGGGGCTTGGGCTTGGTTATATTTTGGCATATTACTTTAGTAATTCATATAATCAAACTTTTTAATAGGTACTATTAGTATTATAGAATGATACAAATAGGTTATCAGACTTGCCAACTATCCCAGTGTCTCTTGGCCTGGGACTATTCTAAAATTGGGAAGCTATACCTATTGTCTTATTAAGCAGGAAGTTCCATTGTTAGAATTTAATTGATTGACATTGTCTTAGACTTATTGGACAGGATGAGGAAGCTCTATTGACATTATTATAACTTATATAGAATTTATTATCTTTTTGGCCAATGAAAGAAGTTCCACGCAATTTATTATCTTGACTTTTATTGGGTTGGAAGCTCTATTATAATGTAATTAATTGTATTTTTAACAGGAAGTTCCATTGTAATAGAATATATTGTATTATACTTGTAGTGTACCATTTGTGAACTGAATATGCAGTTGGAGGATACAGTATGCTGTATTAAATGCAGGGTTGCCACCTGTCCTGTACATGAAATTCAAGTGTTATCATTATGTACGTGAATTTGTTTAAAACTGTAATGTACAATTGTACGTGAATTTTATGAAATGTACATGAAGTTTATGAGATGTACGTGAATTTTATCAGATGTACATGAATTAAAAGAAAAGCTTATAAGTTCTGGATACATTTATTATGAAAGCGGTCTGGTACAATACAGCACTAGAAATAAAATATCAGCTCAATCTACAATTGGAATGGAAGCTCAGAAGAGGAAAAAAGACCAGAAGTACTTCTTGAGGCTAGAGGCCAGGCTGCTGAATTATTATTGCTTGCCCGAGAGAAGGGAAGAAAACTGAAACTGTCAAACTCATCTTTGCTTATTATGTTGTGTTTCACATACTATGTATTAATCCTTCTATCTATCAATTCTTAGTTATTGATCAAACAATCATCAAACTTCCAATTGAATTTCTGAACTGAATTACTTACATGTACACATATATTGAATATAAAATAAAATAAACGAATACCTAATTGTAAATATACCTAGAATTATTTATTATATAGGAAAAATATGTATGTGTATAAATTGAATTTCCGAACTGCATTACTTATATTGTACATATATATTGAATATTAAATAAAATAAATGAACAATTGTAAATATATCTAGAATTATTTATTATATAGGAAAAATATGTACATGAATTTTTTCATGTCTAAATTGTGGCCACCCTGTGAATGGTACAAACTTCATGAATCATATATATATATGCTGTTGATGATGAGATATTCGATTATACAGTTTGCTTTTAGGAATTTTCCATTACTTTTAGTGAATATCAGGTTTGTGACTTCATTACTCTAAAATATTCAATCTATAATGAAATAATAATAATTAATTATAAGTATAGTTAGTAAATATCTAGTCAAGTTATTATTATTATTTCATTGGATAATATTAGATATTTTAAACAGGACTGGATATTTTAAAGTAATGAAGTCATAAACTTGATATTCACCTATGAAATGTTTGGCTTGCAATCTGCATGCATACAGTTAGACAATAGAACTATCTGATTGCTAATTGTTAATTATTCATAATTAAATTTTTTGATCAATTAAGTTATTAAAATGAATAATAAATGTTACATTTTTAAGAATAATGTATAATCTAAGCTAGCTCTATTTTTCACATGATTGTCATAATTGATTTATATTTGCTAACAAATTGTTGGCAAATTGAACAGCCATTTGGTAATGCATATAATAATATTCTAGATATTTTCTAACTATAAATTAATCGTTATTATTTCATTATGGACTGGATATTTTAGGGTAATGAAGTTATAAACTTCCCTTGATATTTGTCAATGGAACATTCTGTTAGCAAATGGTGTGATAGAATTTCTCAACATCAATGGTATGTGAGGTTTGCAAACAGTTTGTACCATTTGATACAGCATACTATATCCTCCAACCACATGTTTGGTTTGCAAATGGTACACATTTGCTAATGATATGCAATTAGTTAATTGACAGGAAGTTCCATTAATTTAATAGAATTGATTGTCTTTTTGGCAGGGAGTTCCATTGTAATAGAATGTATTGTCTTATTATTATTATCTTATTAGGCACAAAGTTCCATTGTTGTTTTGGAATTTAATGTATTGTCTTATTGGAGATGAAGTTCCATTGTTATAGAATTTAATGTATTGTCTTATATTGGACAGAAAGTTCCATTATATAATTTAAGGCCACTGCTATTGGTACATATTTGTCCTCATCTTTAAATATTATTAATATATATTAGTATTATTCATTTGTGATACACAAGAAATAACTGGAGACTGTCCTCCAGTGGTCTCTACCTTTATAATATACAATATAGGGTTACTGGATGTTGTAGCTATGACTAATTCAGAGTTACTGGGGTGTTAATACAGTCAGCTTACATCATATGTACCAATAGAAGCTTCTATGCTATTAATACATACATACCAATAATATTCAATACTATGGAATAATTATTAGATACATATGTACCAATAGACACTTTGATCATTTAATTTCTTATCTTATTGGGTAATAAGTTTCATTATTAGGGTAAGGTAAGACATATCCAAAAAATGTTTGCATTTTTAGTTTCTGATTTTAAAAATAAAAAGTTAAAATGTTTCATTTGGTAGTTCAGAATTATAAAAAAATTATTGCCATCATTCTGCATTACCATATAAGGTCAAAATTTTGAATACAATAATTTTATGGATTCACTCCAGTCTGGATTGAATCTGTAAATTAAGTTTTTAAAAACAATATTGAGTTTGATATGATAGTTACATAGTTAATATGAGTTTAGAAGTATTAACAAACCATTTGTTCCTTCACCTCAGTTCAATAACTAATTAAAATATAAATCAAAAGTATGTGAGATGAAGTTGGATGAGACACAAAATACATCTGCTCAGCAAGACAATTATTCTGGTTGCAAAAAAGCATGCAAGGAAATTTCTAGTGTACCAATAATGCTACGTCTGTATTGCTTGATATTTTCTCTCTTTTTCTCCACCATCACTCTAGGACCCTGATTGGCTTAGGGTGCTGGCTAATTATCTACTTCTGTTTTGTACATACTCTCTCCATCATATCACTGTATTACATTATTTGACTATGGAACTTTCCTTTGGGAATCTAGCTTGTACCAGTTTAAATTTTTTCACAAGTGGTCACTGGAAATTTTCATACTTTTGATCCTTAATAAGGGATGTTATTGCAATGTTTGATTGCATTGTTACCTAGCACAACAATGCTTGTACACCACAATTTTGTATATTGTACTAAACTTAATATATATAATTTTAAAATAAAATAATATGTGACTTTACAAATTTTGAAAAATATAATTTTTGTAGTTTATTTTCTGAATTAAATAAAACTAGTACTATGTAAAAACTTTAACTATGTTCTGGATTGGCCCATATTTTAAGACATGTCTTACCAGGTTCAGAGGTTATGAACCAGGCTGTTCAAGATTTTGAGAGTATGTATGTCATAGATACTAAAATATACAATTGCATGATTTAAAAGCGTATGGTGCTAAATGTATAACAAAAGTTGGGGAGGAGGTTTATGGTAGCCATTTTAAAATATTTGTTCTTATGGTTTTTAAAGACTAAGACTTGAATCAAACATTATTTTAACCTAAATATAACATGAATATTATCCTAAATGTCCTTGTCATGTAGAATTTTAAAGCAGCTTTCTATCTTATTTCGTTTTTTAGTTACAGCCCTTCAAAGTTAAATAGTGTAAGTATTTCCAGATTTGCCCAACCCTACCTTATAGAATTTATAGTCTTATTGTGCATGAAGTTCTATTGTTATAGAATTTATTGTCCAGGGTTCCCACACAACCTGAAAACCTGGAAATACAGGAAGTGGCAGGAAGTTTCATTATAATACTATAGAATTTATTGTCTTATTGGGCATTGTCTTTCATTGTAATAGCCATTATTTATTTAAAAACATTAAAATTGTGAAACACAGTGAAATTTTTCCATCAAAAAGTAGCAGCTCATGATATCCAGTAGCTACTATATTCATCAGCAAATGCAATGGCTACTAAATTGATGCCTTGTCTTATTGTTATTGTGACAATTATAAAATAGTACTAGACTGACACTGTTATCAATATTATAAATGTTGTAGCTTATTAATGTTTTAATTTACTGTAGCATTATATTTGATCTGCTGGTGGCAAACTCCAAGCCAAAAGGATGCTAACTCCAAAATAACATAATTGTTGAAAAAATGCAGAAAATTGTTTTTCTTGATATTTTAGCAATTTTATGTACAAATGCAATATTTGAAATGTCATTATTTGTAAAACTATTATAAATTGTATTTTTAACATCTACTAGACCTGGAGAAATGTTTTTCTTGTAAAATTATTCAAAAATTGTGGTTATTTAAGTAAATTTATGGTAAACATCATTTTGTCTTAAGGGTGTTTCAATTTGATATCAGTTAGCATCACTCTCTCACATTAGAAATTTAAGAGAATTCATTATCGCTTCCACCTAGTATAATTATATTTTTAATGCCTGCATGTCTATATATTTGCTTTTCATTTCCTTTTTTAAATATAATATACTACAGTTTGGTTCATATGATCCCTTCTCTTTTGTTGTAAAAGTCTGTTTTTTCTTTGTATTATTTATTCGCTATTAACCTTTTCCAATAAAGATATCATTTTTCAAAAGAATGTCTTTTTATTTATGAACTGTCACTATCTCATATGTGTGATCGATATTTTGTATTATTTTTAAAAATATAATCAATATGTTATCAATTATTAATAATGTAAGTATGTATTTATAGCATGAATTTATTATGCTTAAAAAGTAAATTTTGGATACAAACATATCACTATTCCTTACAGGCGTTTGTATCTCGATTTACTACTCCCTTCCACTGGGTATGTTAAAGTTAAACGAAATTCAGTCAAGTTTATCTCAGATTTGAAATTTAAATCTTTTTGTATAATTGTTTGCTTGTCTGTTACACTATCATAATATACTCATGCACAAAACAGTGGTGTGCATTTTTAGTGGTCCTACAATTTTTCTGAGAAGTTATACCTAGCCTACATAACAACCTATCTATAACAGACCAATAACTTATATTTTGTTATTGTTGTTAATCACCAGGTTGTTTATAATAATTTACAAATGAATTGTTGCATTTTTCTTTTCTCATATTATAAATAAATATGAAACAAGTATATAGTTATACTTATTATTTACCCATAATCAATACAAAGTTTACATTTTTATACAAGTATCTATAACCAACATTTTTCTCATGATTCATTATTCATAAAAAATGTATTTTCTCGTGATTATAACATAGCTCATATAATATAATGCTCGTCTTTATAACCAAGTAAAGATAACTTTTAAATTCCAACATTTACTCACAAAATGCATGTCTTTCTTATTTTATACAAACATACAATATATAGGAAAAATTATAAGAAATATAATATTAGTGATAAACAAAATAGATAGAATAGTTATTGTGACATGCAATTTTGAGCCAATAAATAGAGCCTATATCTTTATATATTATGATAACTAAATTTTATATATAAGATATGTATATTTCACTGTGAAATTACACATTATAATTTACATTCATATTAATATTATGTACATAAAAATATATGAGACCTTTTATTTGATATCAATTAATGACAGGAAGTATAGTGCCAATATGTCATGAACAAAATTGTAGAATCCATAAAATAATCTGATTGGTCATTGTCATCAGTAACAGAACATGTATTGAGGCTCCTTGATTCCAATAAAAACTTATAAGTAACAAGTATATATCACAGTTCATTGTCTTAGGTGTCTCATCCAGCAAACATTGGAGTTCCTAATCCTGATTTCTCTTGGTTACCACAAGCATGACAAAAGCCTCAGAAATTCCCTATTTTATGAAAAACAGCACCATCAGTTGTGACGCATCAATGATATCAGGAGTGATTCATTATCCAAAGGAAAAGTAGAATGTAGTCAAAGTGTTTATTGCAGACCTGTTCACAACTACGCTTTTGGCGTAGTTTCTACGGATTTGACACCCAAACTACGCCACTACGGAAGGTTTC
>JAYRBW010010464.1:0-13331 GCA_036023295.1 Invenusta paracnida
TATATATATTAATGTACTATATAGAATAATTGTCCATATGTTACCACAATAGGACGTAGGTATGCCTTTTATATAATCATAGTAAAATATATAAATGTTATATTTAGAGAACTCGTTATGGCCCCATTAAAATTAGCTCCAATTTAATAAAAGGTGGATCATTCTATCAATATAGTGCGTATATTACTGGTGCACGATCAATTCACTTATACCTATGTTTAGCTATTCTGAGTATTGTAGTATTTGTTTTCAGTTTTTAGAATTTTGCTGAGCATCGTTTTCTATAGTAATATAACCCTATCCATACCGGTATTATTTGCGCATTTATATCTCAGAGTCCAGGGGGCGGGGGTGCTTTTTAGGCTTTCTATAATTGTTAAACTTCCCTTCCCAATAGAGTGGAGTTTTGAAACTTTGTATATATTAGCAAAGATGTTTTTTACTAAAGGGTGCATTTTTAGAGTTTGGTCACGTGTCCACCCTTTTGGGTACATTATAATGAATATAGCTCTAAAAGTTGTAAAACTTTATTTAGGCTAAGTTACGAAGCCTACATTGTTCCACTTACCGCATACTCATTAAAAAGTCATAACAAAAATGCTACAAGGGATTAAATTAATAAATTAACATCAAAATTGCTTAAAAAATTGCTTCAATACTTACGTAATGAACTATTCTCATTTATAACGGGCTAATTATGACATGTATTTTTAATGTCTATTATAACGAGACTATATTATACTTCCAATAAAGTTAAGAAGTAATTACACGATTAATGTTTGTATGTTGAAATGTATTTTCATCAATGTCTATTTTTTATTAAAATAAAATATTTATATCCATGAGTGATTCAAGTTTTGAGATATACAGCTCTATATAAAAGTAAACAATGAATACTGCATATTGCGCGTAATCTGATACAGGGAGATAATAAAATACATTTAATTAAAATAAATGGATACCAGTATCGATTATATGACAGACAAATACTATACTATAGCTATTTTTACTTCGAGTATAAACATAATATACTTTGAAAGTTAATGAGACATTATGAATAATAAATACCATGCGATATTTCTGAATCACACATGAAGTTTGTTTCAATGTTATGTAAACTTGTACATTGATAATGTGTGTGTAAGTTTGAATATTGCATTAGGGTTTAGTAACACATATACATATATATCAAAATTCCCGCGTTTGCGGTGTCACCCTGTCGGCCAGTGGCGTTAAAGTGCTCGCTGTGGACGAAGGTACGTTAATCGTAGAGGGTGTCTGAAGATTCGGGGTGTCCACCCCAGTGTTGCTATGGGAAATCTTGGGTTGTTGGGGAATGGCTGACGTGGGTGACAACATGCCCAGTGATGCACCAGGGGCGTTGGCAGCTATGACAACCGCTGGTGGGAGAGCCCAATCAGGCTCCTCCAATCGTGCCGTGTCGAATGTGGTAACCATATTGATCTCTTCCATGCCATCTTCATCTACTTCCTCGTCCTCCAGTAGCATTTCTTCCTCCTCAATCTCTTCTTCCAGGTAGTCTTCAGTTTGTGTGTGAGTACGTGTCACAGATTGCGTGTACAACTCCTCGTCTCCTTTGCGCAAACCTATGATCCATAAAGAAGCATCCTAATACATAGTATGTAGTAATAGCTCGATCATATCGCAATTCATAAACTTGTGCATATATAAAACAAAAAGAAATACACCTAAGATAATGCACTTGAATTCTTCAGATTTCTTATGAAAAAAAGATAGAAAGTCGATTTATGATGCCGATTGTATTCATTATAATTATACTAACTGTTCAGACATTAAAGTTCTTGTAATGTATTTAAAAACTCATTTAGGTAACAAACGTGAATTTGAGGATTATAAACGAAATATAAAATTATTATTAGGTAAACCCTTACAATAGAGTCATTGTTTTAATTTTATCAACATTATTTTTACATATTTGTAAAATAAAAATAAAACTACATTGAAGTGGGACTTCAAATTACTTCGGGATTACGATGTTCCAAGTTATATTTTAGAGTTTTTATTTAATTGCGTATTTTTTTCTAATTTTAGCAGCTGAATATTTCATTAAATTGTTTACACAGACTGTTACGACACGTTGGAAAACACACCAAGGAAGTTTTAAAGAAATATTCTGAATATTTCTATGATTTTTAAATTTCCTTATCATATATTTTCCGTAAAGCATTTAGTATTATAGTTGCATACATTTAGAAAAAATCAAACACCTTAAGTTTTACTTTTATTCGTATAGAACCAAATTCGAATAATCAAATATATACTGTAAGGTAAATGAAGCAATACAACAATTATAAAAAATATATATGTTGTGATAATTTGATATCATTAATTAAAAATATATTTACATAATAACAAAGAAGCATTAAACCTATTAAATCGCTTTAAATATAAAATGTATAAAATATAAAGTAAATCATAAAAATAAAGCAATAATTATTTTGTTTGTTACAAAAAAATAGAAAATCGTTAGAAAACTATAAAACAGAACATCGATAACTTGGTGCTAAATCATATATATTAAGTTTAAGTTGAAACATGCAAAATATAACAAAAGTTACTCACGCCGGATAAAGTTTCTGCAATTTTCATGAATGTAAGACAGTGTTGAATCAATAATTTGCTATGAACCATAAATTTAGTAGGTATAAATAGTACGAAGTTTAATATAGGTATGTACATTCCTTCAATAGCACACCTGATAAATATCTCTTTAAATGTAAGTACTGAAATAAAGTTTTTTAATAAAGTTTATCTTAATCTATCTATTCG
This sequence comes from Invenusta paracnida, assembly GCA_036023295.1. Taxonomy (NCBI): domain Eukaryota; kingdom Metazoa; phylum Platyhelminthes; order Proseriata; family Coelogynoporidae; genus Invenusta; species Invenusta paracnida. The sequence continues at coordinate 2,812 of JAYRBW010010464.1, forward strand.
ACCAATATTGAATTTTTCTTGTAAATTTGTAGTCGTAAATTTGAAATATTATTGTAAAGATAATATGTATAACTATATTATAGTGTTTAGTTCGTCAATATATACATATATGTAAGTAGCCTGAAACAATCAGTTCTTCCAACTTACTTTGCGTAGACACGCAGTCGACTGTAAGATAAATATATTTGGACATCGTGAATATTAAGTTCTTCTGTGTTTGATAATATTTTACATGCAAAAATATATCACAATAGTAATAATAATAATTATAAATAGAAATAACCAAGTACTACTTGTGACTGATTATAAAAATATGTAGTCAATTAAAAATGAGTTTTTCCCATAAACATCCGGTTGTATCCTATATTTAGATGGGTATTCTCCCGATTGATATCCCACATATTATATCCCATGTGGCAATATCGATAACATAATGCAAATTTATACTTAAAATACATTGCGTTGACATGAAAATTCATAGATTGTCGTCGTATAAAACCCCATGTGTTTCGGTTATCTAGGTAGCTATTCAAGAAACTACTTTCCCAGCAGTATATAACAAGAACTTTTGACTGTTAAGGTCTCAATAATGTCTTTAGTAAATATGCCTTACTAGTAGCATAGGTAAATATGCTTGGATCAAGTAGAACTTTAATTTCACATTTTTGCTAGAAATTCTCTATATAAATGTCCTCGAGGTATTAATATCGATCTATTAACATATCAGCATCAGGAGGTGGGCGGGACGAGGGGGCTTTAGGGACGCTTTCCAGAATTTTGCTGTGATTTCAAATGAACAAATTTGAAGATTGTAGACTTCCGTGATTTTTCCCAAAATATAGTTTTTACAACTTTTAGCGCTATATTGACTATTGGGCACCCAGAGGGTTGGTTGCATTACTACACTTTAAATATGCATACTTTTGTAAAAAATGAGTATACTCTTTATATAAAAAATCATATATATCTCTCTCAAAATCGACGAAACTCTTATTCGAGTACTGATTAATTCCTTGTAATAATTCATAAAAGATAATAGAAATATTTCTTGTTCCACAAAATATAAAACATTTTTTAAAATTGATAAAAAAAACTGGGATAAAATGCTTATTTAAAAAGATAATATTTCAAAGCTTTGTTGCATAACATATGTAAGAAAACATCTATATGCAAAGCTTTAAAACTGTACTCTATTAGCAAGTTATAAGAACCCCCCCCCTCTACTTTGGGATATGGATGTGAAAAAAGGCCGGTATGGTTTGGGATAAATTTTTAATTATGACTGAATTTTTAGCAGCCATTATTTCAGTGAAATTTTTAGCCCGCCTGTTGATCATATGTATGCATTTAATTCTACCTATATACTCAAATATTGTTAAAATTAGCAATAATTTTTGAAAATAATATAATAATATAAATAAACGCGTATGGTACATTATTACGAAAGAGAATCTCAAATTAATTAATCTCAAGTTATTACACAAAATGAATTATTCCGAAAAATTGGTGCTTACTAAACAATGCAACTGGCCAAGATTATGCACCAAACGGTAATGATGATGACGAACAATTGCTTAAGGTACCGTGCTTCTTCTGAAGTATAAAAGTGAAAAAAAATGAATTTCATGCAATGATATTATTCAAAATATCCATATATTATACAATATTTTCCACAATCACGTCATTGTGTTCACATACGAATATATATGACCTTAATAAGTTACGATAACATTTTTTGTTCCCAATTATTAAATTAGAAGAAGAATTAGATACATTAATTTTTAAAATTCTGGGACACAAACAAGAGGGTAAAGAAAGTAAACCTTACTGACGCATTCCTTTTGAATCATGTGAAAGTATGGTGTCCATGCTCCGTAAATTCTGGCACTGCTGTTAATGACTCCACGGACGCGTACTTTAACTATCTTGAGTGGATGGCGACCTAGGGTGTCTGCAAGCATAAAAAAATTGATTCAATGCCAATATCATGCTTTAGAAGCTGAGTATTTAAAAAAGATTAAAATTATAGTAAATTTCTGGACATGAGAATGTTAGTATAGTGTTAAAGTTCTCCTTAAGTGAAACTTAATTTAATGATTATTTATATATGCTTCGAGTAGTTGGTGGTAAGACACCCCAAATTCTTATAAAGTATGCTTATTTTGTATACCAGTCTGGTGCGGCCACACTTATTCACATTTCCAGTTTTATGTTACACACAAAGTAATCCAGTTATCTTAAAAATACACAATTTGACAAAAATAATAGGAAATGCATACTTATTATTGCTACCAAATTCTGCATTACATAAGACTCTTTGGCTGTGTACATTTTACCAGCAATAATATTTTTATGATCTTTTTATATAATATCTATTTTCTAATAGATTGAACTGATTTTATATAACTTCGGCAACAATGAAGACTTCATTTTCTATTTATACTCAATTTAAAAAAACGAATCAATACACTAATTTCCAATCTCTCGCTATAAGTTTGTTTGAAGGATCCGATTATTTTGTATGAAATTTTAGTAGAAGTAAAAGAATTCGTTTTCATAGATAGAAAAATTGTATAAAAACTAGAAAAGCAATTATAAAACTAATAAACTAATAAATAAGATTGAAATATTTATCACAAAATAGAAATATGTAATTAAAATTCAGATTAAAGTGTACAGATATATTGCTAAAATTCAGTATTATGCTGCATAGAGAGATATTTAAACAGGACACATTTTATAACTACTGAAAAATACATGTTCTTTTTGACACATAAAAAATACTAGTTTTAAAATTGTGGGACTTATACTAAGAAAGTAAATATATTTAACAAGAAAATTAATTAGTGTAAATTTGACATATTTAGCCCACTTTATTTGAAATTAGCTAATTCTGAAGAAAAAATTAATTTAATCCTTTATCTCTTTTTTTAACCCCCCTATACAATATCACGTGTAAGGGCAATATTTGAGGAGGGCCACTTACAGGAATTATTGTAGACATCATGTCGAGAGAGAAGGGATTCATTCAGTCGATGGATGTAGACTTGATAGAAGTGATAGTGTTTGCTGATCAAGTCCCAGCTCATTTCTCGCAGGCAACCAATATCTTTAGTAGTAATTTTAATGTCTGCAGGACGAGAAGCCCTCATAAATCATTATCAACTCATTTGCAAGTTAAGAGAAACGAACTATTTGTAATAAAAATACTCTTATATTTGCAGAGAACACGCAAGTTACAAAAATTTTATTTTCATATTTATAAAATAGAAATTTACAGATAATCAACACATGCAAAGAAGTTAAGGAAGAAAAAAAATGAAAAGCGAAAGGTACAGAGTTTTTTCAAATACTGATTTAAAAAGTATGGATTGACTAGATATAGGTAAAGAAAAATACCTCAACATATTTTACGAAAATCAAATAGTCGAAATGATACAAAGAAAACTTATTGTTATACATATTTAAATAACGAATGAAGCGAAATAACAATTCTCTTGTTTAGGAAATGAAAGGCTAGCACGTAACGTTGGATGGAGTCAAGAAAGTCATGAGTTTATTTAGTTCAAGACCAAGTTAGTTGAGTAAATTGAATACAAAAATGAATAAAAAAACTATAGCATAAGACAGAAACTTTCTTCAAGTGCACAATTATATATGCTTTCTTAATGAAATGTAGACACTAATTCAATCAAATATAGTGATGCAACAATAATGCCTAATTTTAAATAAATCCAACAGGGATTCAAAATAACCAAGAGCGATAATATGGCATAACATTTTGGTATTGTAGCATTCAGATATAAATTGTCTTATAAAATACTTCTTATTTAATATTAGAAAATTTAAGTACATATCTATATCTGTACTGCAATTTTACGCTTGAAAATAATTCATAATATAATAATCACCAATCTTTGTATTATTATTACTAATTTAACTACGAATATATATAAGGCCACTAAGTTTGTACAAAATTAATGAAAGCATAATAATATTTTTAATTAAATTATTTATAGTTCTAATGTTTAATGATTAAAATTTTATTTAAACGCTTCTTTTCTACTATTTACAAAGTAATAACCATTATCCTTTACTAGATGCAATCGTTTAAAATGTGTTTTAAAATATACGGACTGTTACATAATCCAAAATAATATAAAAAGTGAAATACATATAAAATGCCTATAGTAGAAAAATATGCCAACTCATATATTTACACATGCATATTGTAAATATAAATGACATGTTTTGATCATAATATAGCTGCTATAATTTATAATCTATATTTGATTGCTATAAATTGTATTTGATTGTTCTATGCCCATATTTGAAGGCTTAAAGATCACATAATCTCTTTAAACTTATATCTGAATTATGTTACGTCACGTTTAAGAGTCATAATACCGAACTTGGTTGCCTTAAATCTATAATTTGATTGCATTTGTTTGAATGAAAACCAATATTTGATTGAAACTTTCGTTACTTTTTAAAGTAGTTTTTTGAAGTTTGCTGTTGCAATTTAAATTTAATCAAGCACTAAAATTTATTGGAATATATTTAGAAACTTTTTACTTTATTTAAAAGTCTATTTTGTCCTAACTTAATTTGTTTGGCATGAAAAAATGGTCATATTCACAAAATATGTTTATATATATACACATTACCTGAATTGTTCAGTTAAATATCAATGAGCTCCAAAAATGAGGTGATTTTCTACCTCATGAAATATCAACATCGAAAATAATTTGATGTTTCTTCTTTGAACTTTAAGACATCCTAATAATTATTACTTTGTTCAATGTTTGTTAGATGAAAATATGTAGATGTTATTTAAATTAACGTAAATGACCCATAAGTTCAGATTAAAAAATGAGGAAGAAGATATATGAGCAAATTATTAACAAAACTTGTCTAAACTTACTTGGGCATCGTTTTTGGGGTAATGGAAGTAGATTGGAGACGGAGATATTGGCAAGTTCGTGCTGTTCATTGCGATAAACACCGATTATATTGGCCTGTAGATTCTCGACTTCATAATTATTAAAGACAACTGTAAAATATATTTCTAAAAGCAAGAAATGAGAAAGATCAAGAATATGAGTACATATTAAATGAAATTAGTAGGTCATTGGAGACACACATTTGGGACAGCTTGGTCATTTTAAAGTTTTTTAGCCGTTAAAACTTGGCAGTCCTTATGGACTCTACCTGTTTATGGCTAAAGTATAAATTTCAATAACTATTAACTAAATACAAAAGAAACAACAGATATAACAGAACACTGTATAATATGCTATGCGTTAGCGGAAATATAATCATAATATCTAACACTCTTCCAATCAGAAGCAAGCTTACCAATCAGATCTTAGAAGGTAATGAAATTTCCAAATGATACATTTCTCCCTTTAAAACATATGAAAAGTTCTTACATTTGTTTAAGAAAACGTTAGCAATTTTATTATACAATATACATATATATTTTGAAAAGATTGTAAATTTTTTTTAATGCAACAATAATAGAAAACTGTTTAATTTAATTTTTATGTATGACATTTCACTCAGGTAAATCAGGGAGATTCTATCTGAGGCTCTATTTGAAAGCTTTTTATAATTCTAAATATTCCTTCTATTCTACCTTAAAGAGTCAACCAAGCTCTACGTTTGAGCTCAACTGAGTGCCAATAATTACAATATTTCAGGAAATATGAAGGCTTAAAAATACAGGTTTTACATGAGAAATACCTACGGGTATATCTCCTTCTAATCACCTTCTAGAGCCACTGTTTATCAAAATCAAAATTGAACTTAGTCTGGTGAGTGCTCTGTCTAGTTCGTGAATTAATTGTTTATGCTCTTCATAATTTAAAGAGTACACTTGTTTCTTCAATCCCATACTTGCATCAAAATTTAGATCCGCCTACAACATTTGGGTAACATAACTTTGACTGAGGCCAAATTCCGTTCTTTAAATTTCAAGCTAATGTTTGGCACGCACACGTAGTTTGAGTCATTAAAACAATACATTCGCACAAAGCTTCTGGGTACCTTGAGAATCCTTAAAAGGTTCGATAGTTCTATTGTAATAATCTCCGTTGTACAGTTTCACGTAAAAGTCGGTGTAGGGTAAAACACGGGTCCAAGATAGGCTTCGAAAACAGTAATCCGTGAAATTTATCTTTAAATTCTCATCAAGATCTGTAAATATTGTTAAAAACAATGTTTAATATTTATTATATAGATAATCAGCATTAAATGTATATTTAAAAGTTTAAATAAATATTTTCGTTAATACAGATTCACATTTTTTGCCAAATTAAGATTCGTATAATTTTCACACTTTTAAAGTAATTTGATTATAAAAAAATTCTTCCTACAAAATATGTTTAATAATTTTTTGGCAAGAGACAATATTATATTATATTTGAATTATCTCAAATACTAACAATAAATTTATATAATTACTATTACAGCCATAGTAAAAGTAGATGCAATTTATATTCTTCATACATATAAATTATTATAACTAAGATTATCTACTACTCAATAAATAAATAAATTTATCTATGAGAGTAATTTATTTCATACATTATTATACGTAAAATAAAAATAAGATTGTTTTTAAATTTTTATTCATTTAACCGATTATTTTATTTGTAAGATTTATTTCTATATGTTTTTCTTACGTGGACAAACTTTTTTGATTGAAACTGGCAACCATTTCGTGACTTCTATGTCTTTCAATGTATCATCTGGAGAGAGTAGGCCAACTATTTTTATTTTAATGTCCTCGGGTTCGCTGTTGTTAAATACATCTGGAGATATATCAAAGATTAAATAGTATCATGTAAGTAAATAAGTTTAAAAATAGTACATCTTCTGCCAATTGCCTTTGACTTTAGATTTTTTAAATTACCATGCCACAGTCTAAACTCCTTTAAAAATCGTAGCCTCTTCAATTAAACGTAATATTTTCAATACTGCCTTATGAGACTAATTCTTTTAATATTCTTTGCTTTCACCTTAAATATTCACCTTTCATCTTAAAATATTTTCCCCTTCACTGTGATAACACGTAACTAAACTAGTATTTAGAAAATTTGAAAAACAGGTTCTGTTACTTACATGTCTCATTATCGGCAGTAAATGTTCCAAAGGGTTTTCCATCCTTTTTCATAACGTGAACTTTGTAGGCCACGTAGGGTTCTTTAGTGGACCAGTAAACAGTTCGATAACACTTATTTGTGTACCGCCATTTAATGTAATTTTCGATATCTGGAAAGGTTATTAAAAGATTAACTCAAATTTCTTGAAAAATACATAAATATAATTGTTAGCAACTAACTAACTATATACTTACTCTAACTGGTGGAACTCTGCTTATATTTTAAAACTAATAAACTGAAAAGGGACTTTTCCAACATTTCTTAATAGTTTGCACCTCTTTTAGTGTAATATTAGATACTAATCACCTTCTAGTGATTACATATCAATCTCGTAAAATATATGCTATACATATAAACCATGTCTTTCTAATATATTACATAGATGTCAGAATAATTTTATACTACTATAGCTTTACTTTATAAGGGAATTAATAAGTTTGCAGAGCCTATTATAAAAGTTTCAATTCACACTATACATAAAAATTATTCCGTTTTATTTTTCGTTATGAATTTGACAAACGAGAATATTCACTCTCTGACTATGGCTATGAGTTTTCGTAACTGTTTCTATATGTATATCAATAAGATGGCTCAATTATTGAAGTTGATGTAGTATAACTATTTCAAATATAGACTGTACGAACTTATTTACACCTCTTCATATTATTACTACAAAAAATGGCAGATATTTGTATCTTAATTTATACTCTTTCATTGAAAAACACCTTAATATTTGTCTGTGGCTTTCTTTGAAAGAAGGTGGCATATAGGCAGTGTGCACTAAATATTTTTTCGAGGATTTTTTAAATGTTTGATTAAAAAAACATGTTTAGGATTCCTGGCTCTCACCCAGGCGGCCGTGGTTCCACTCCCAGACGGGGAACCAAAATGTTCTCGAAATAAATATACAATCCTGATAAATTAATATAATAATAATAATAATTGATATAGCTAACATTATCTAAAATGAGCAGTAGTATTTAGACTAGACACAGATTTATGAACACATTAAGACAATATATTTAGTCATTAAATTGCAATAATCAGTTAGCTATATCTTTATAATCATTTTAGGCCTGTAAATTATTTGGCTAGGAATACTGAGCAAATTGTTCCAACTCACCCGACGAAATAATCAAACATTCCGTTTCTGATTCCTTTCCTAGACCTCAATAATCATTCTCAGAGATTTGTAGTATACCATTTATTCTTATTCCTCAACCGGCGTATTTTCATACACAAATAGTTTTCCCTACTAAATCGTGAATATTTTAGAATTTAACCACAATACTAACTTTTTGAATACAACATTTCTTTCCAGCTCATTTTAACACATATTTGTAAAACACAATACTTCTAACTACTGCACCATCCCCTCCATACAGCATTATACAAGAGCATACACGAGACTCAACAGGTACCCATAATTATATGCATACGCTGGAACAATGCCCGAGGTAACACTTCGACTAACGGAAATAACGGTAATAAGATTTTAATGTTAAAATGTTTTCTCACCGGGACATATTTTTTGGGGAAGTTGGTAAGATTTGCTGATTTGGACGTACACTGGATGGCCACTGTAGTGGAAATATCCGAAAACGGTGACTGTCAGATTGTTGGGTTCCATGTTGCCGAGGATGTCTGCAGAAAACAAACATTTAATTGACTTATTATATAACTAAAATAAGCTCTATAAACTAATTCTGCTATTTCACTCGTGGTTTGTCATAACGAAGGTTCACTCCCATTAGATGTACGTCTTGCGGAATATTAATTGCACTATATTTATATTACTAATCAATAATAACGATTAAATAATTTCTGCATGTTATAGATATACCAAGTCCTATCAAAACCCGACATCTCAAATTTTGGCATAAAATGAACTCAATGAATGGGTTGATTTGAATTTGAATTAATGAATGAATTATGATTTGTTAGAAATTGTGATTATTATTGAAGTGTATAACTTGCAAACAGATATACAAAGCAGTTAGTTATAATTCTCAACAAGTTATGTATTTTTAAATTTATCAAACAACCATTTTCTAGTAAAAAAGTTCAATTTTTGATTTTTATAAACATTAATGTATAAATTTGTATAAATTGCTGTAGAAAATAACTTGCTTATTTGAATCTATCAGTCTTGTTCATATATTAATTATACTAAAGTCTTCTTAAACAAGGATATTTAGTATTTTTACTATATTTTATACTCGTACGTCATACTACACTATAATGTCACTGAATTGTGTATAATACTTATATATAGGCAGAATCTTCTCAGTCATCTATCTATGTATGGATGGCATAATTACCACTTTAAGTATTTTCAGGTTTGAATGATTTTCCAGGAGAGTGGAATGCGAAAATCGTCCTAATACGAGGAGCTCCTAATTTTGAGAAGCTCCTCCGACATGAAAATTATAATATACTAAGAAAAAAGCATTAAACATGAACTAATGAAACTAAGTGATGCTTTAAAATCGTTTTTAATGTTGTTTCAAGAATATTCATTTTTTGTTTAGATTAATTTAAAAATCATTTTGAGGAACTTCTCAATATTTGGAGGAGCTCTTCCAGTTAATACGGTTTTTGAATTCCACTCATTAATCATAAATTTAAGGTGCAATACTAAACTTGACTGCATTGGTAAAATGAAATATTTTTAACGAAGTATTTAGAAATCATGTATAATACATGTATAGTACATATATTTTAATAGTAGAAGGTATATTATAATATACCTTCTACTATTAAAATATACAATAATCATATTACTCACAGTGCCGTTGTGTAGCATTGACCGTTAAGTTGACATTTTCATTGGCAGTCTTAAAAACCAGCTGGTACATCTGGTAAGGCTCTTTGATACGAGGAACCAATATTGTTCGCAAACACGTGTGAGAATAGTTCATGTGCAGGGGTTCGTGCATATCTGAGAGTGCAGGGGAGGAATGAGTACATTGAGAGTTCTTAGACTGAACGTTCTTTATTGGCAATTTTTATGCTAAATTTCATTTATAACTGTGATAATAACTGTGCGTAAAATATACTATACTTATAGGATTGATGTATTTATTCGCGATGACAATAAACAGTTTGGGAGAATTCAATAATAAAATGACATTCGTATATATGTATCTAATATATACCTACACCAGCATTGTGACTTGTTCAGAGTGAACCTCTCGCTAATTGGAAAGTCTCGCATTCCTCCTTCAACATCATGAATGGCAAATATTTCAATATCAATTGCTGTCTCATCGGATACATTAAATACGTCTGAAAGAGGAGAGAGAGGAGAGAGAGGAGAGAGAGAGGAGAGAGGAGAGAGGAGAGAGAGGAGAG
>JAYRBW010010475.1:0-13330 GCA_036023295.1 Invenusta paracnida
CCAAAACACAGCAAAGTCGATGGAATTGGCAACGGAAAATGCTAAGATACTTAATGTCTCACCCAGTACAGCTGTTTTCGGAGCGATTTCAAAGATTACTAATACATTGCCAAAGCCAATGCAACACCAAAACAACTCATCATCAACTCACAATTATCAGAAAAATAACTGTTGGTGGTGTGGTGGACTTCGTCATAATCGTTCACAATGTCCGGCTTCGAAATCAAGATGCCAAAAATGTGATAAACAAGGTCATTGGTCTACGGTTTGTCTTTCTAACAAGAAAAGTCTGACAAATCAATCTCGAACTGCAACGGTATATGACTCTACTGAAAATGTTGATGAAGATGAAGAATTTCATATGTCCGCTGTGCTGGCTGCTACGTCAAAACAAGGGCTAATAACAGCCACAGTCAACAGCTTCCCCATTCAAAGCCTTATCGACACAGGATCGGATTTATCCTTCATCGAAACATCATTTTTGCAAGAGAATAACATACCATTCTTAAAGTCAGACAGAACAATCACACTTGCCGATGATTCTATATCCAAAACCACCGGGAAACTCAACGCTAGTGTCGTCATCCAAGACGAACGATACGATATCATTCTGCACGTAGTTCCAAAATTGGTGGCTCCAATGATCATCGGACTGAATATTCTTAGACAACACTCTCAGCTAACGCTGTCGCTTGGTGGTCAACGTGATCCTACTACTTTTTGTCTAGCACTAACTACAATGGACTGCCCAACCTACAAATTAGTACCGGGTAATATCATTCAAAACTCAAAACCAATCGCTACTACTTCACGACGCACTCATGTACACGCGGACTTCATTAATGCGGAAATACAACGAATGTTGAAAGAGGGAATTATCCAAGAAAGCCGTAGTGCATGGAGGGCACAATGCTTTGTAACCAATACATCTAAGAAACCTCGTCTGGTCATTGATTTTTCCAATACCATCAATATCTACACTCCAACTGATGCTTACCCTGCTACTCGAATAGACGATATTTTGGACAAGATCTCGATAAACCGGGTTTTCAGTAAGATTGACCTTCGGAGCGCCTATCATCAAATTAAACTAGACCCCGAAGACTACCATCTGACTGCATTTGAAGCTTGTGGAAAACTATATGAGTTTACAAGATTACCTTTTGGCTGTACCAACGCAGTGGCAATTTTCCAACGAATCATGGACAACTTTATCAACAAGTTTAACCTCAAAAACACATATGCCTACATCGATGATGTCATTATTGGTGGATCTACACAAGCCGAACACGATCTAAACCTCCGTGCATTTATGTCAGCAGCTACACAATTTGGGATGACAATCAACAAGGAAAAATGTCTCTTCTCAGTGTCATCCATCTCGTATCTCGGAAACATAATTTCGGATGGAATGTTCAAACCTGATCCTGATCGTTTCAAAGTACTTCTGGACTACCCTACGCCAACCACTCTAAAACAACTGAATGGTCTAATTGGATTGTTTGCCTACTATGCAAAATGGATACCAAAGTGCTCTGAACTCACATTAACTCTAACTAAATCAAAGGAGTATATTGTCAAATACAAAACACTCCCAAAAGATGCTATTATGGCCATCCACGAGCTAAAAACCAAGCTAATCTCAGCTTCTCTGGCGGCTCCGCGTCTCAACATTCCTCTCACTGTGGAAACGGATGCCTCTGCCGTTGCACTTGGTGGAACTCTCAGTCAAGAAGGACGCCCAATCGCATTTATGTCGAGGACTCTATCACCGACGGAACAAAATCAGTCTGTTGTCGAACGGGAAGCTTGCGCCATCATTGAATGCTGCAGAAAATGGAGACACCTCCTTCTCACTGTTCCATACTTCACTGTGGTAACTGACCAAAAATCAGTAAGTTTTATGTTTGATCATAACAAAGTCAGCAAAATCAAGCATGAGAAAATTACAAGATGGAGATTGGAATTATCAGAATACAATTTCAATATTCAATATCGGCCTGGTTCGGAAAACCAAGCTGCAGATCCATTGTCTCGGATAAGCTCATGCAAAGATACGGCAACGTTAACAACTTTACATGAACGCCTTTGTCATCCGGGCATCACTCGTCTAAACCATTATGTGAAAACTCGAAATCTACCTTACAGTCTCCATGAAATTCGCCAAGTCATCGATAATTGCAAAGCCTGCAAGGAACTCAAGCCACGTTTTTTTAACCCTCCACCATCACCTCTCATCTCGGCAACTCGGTCTTGGGAACGAATATCAATGGATTTTATCGGACCACTTCCGTCCACTAGCTCCACTCGCTTCATTTTAGTCTTTGTGGACGAATACTCTCGTTATCCTTTCGCCTTTCCGTGTTCCAAAATTGATGCCGGAGTTGTCATTGGCCATCTTCTTACACTTTTTGCGTTGTTTGGAACGCCATCCAGTATCCACAGCGATCGTGGACCTCAATTCGAGAGCGATGAACTGCATCAATTTCTTTTACGCAATGGAATCGCCAAGACAAGAACCTCGCCCTACCGACCTCAAGGAAACGGACAATGTGAACGCACAAATGGTACCATACTAAAAGCTGTCAATCTAGCACTACATACTTTTGGCCTCGATAAAACCAAGTGGACGAAGGTATTGGACGCTGCTCTCGGTTCTATCCGATCTCTTCTCTGTACAGCCACCAATTCTACCCCTCACAACAGGTTTTTTAATTTTCCACGATCTTCTATCACCGGCACTGATCTTCCCGAATTTCTACTACAACCGGGTGAAACAATCCTACATCGATGCCACGTTCGCGCAAAAGGTGATCCTCTAGTCGAACAAGTGAAACTGGTTCAGACCATCACTCCACACTACGCTCAAGTGGAGTATCAAGACGGACGAACGGACACAGTGTCTACCCATCATCTGGCACCATACGTACCTCCTGTCACTGACATATCTACACATACGCCTCAAAACCAACCTACATCTTCTGAGCCACTATCTGAACAAATTCCCGTGGAACAACTTCAGTCAGAAACTGTGCCACAAACAGTCTTGGAACTACCCTGCCATTCAAAGACGTCACGCTATGGTAGAACACTCCATTTACCGGATCGGTACCAACCCTAGCGGGAGAGACTGTGGTATAATAATATTATGTGGTATTATCCATGCATTATAATGATTTTCAATATTATCTAAGTAATTATTAATGTGATTAATTGTTAAAATTGTATCATTGTAATTAAGTACTAAATCCAATTGTTTCTTCATCTTTATTTGAGTTTAAAAATATTGCATCAATATTTAATGTAGGTACCTCTCAAAGATCCTAATTCACTATATTGATGTTTTATTACTTTTTTATAGTAGATGATATTTCTTCAAAATACTGATTTATATGAGCATTACTGTATTCAATTTTAAATTGATTAGTTATTAAATTGTAAATTTTATTAATAGAGACAATTGGCTTTTGCTGTTTTTCACTTATTCTTGTGCTCATTTTTAGAGCTAACATTTAGCTTTGAAAAAATAAAGTATGTATAAACTTAAAAAAAAATGCTTACTGAAAAATTATATGGCGGCGCCTTCAACAGAGCTGGTGTTTCTTATGGAGGCGATCTCCAAACCTCACTAAATAAATTTTCTGGTTTTATTTGGGCGAAATATACTGGTGAAAAACATTTACCTGGCCATAATTATACTGTACCAGGAACCATATTAGATTTAAGATTAAATGAAAATGAAAATGGATTACCTAAAGAAAAATATAAACCTATTAACAGAATAGATGCAGCAGCTGTTTATAAACATGATTTATCTTATAGAAGTGAAGATATAAATGCAAGACATGAAGCTGATAGAAGAATGATAACAGAATTAGATTTAATAGAAAATCCTACATTTAAAGAAAAGTTGAAAGATTGGTAGTTAAGAAACTATTACAAGCTAAATTGAAATTAGGTATAAGGTTTAACTGACGAGATTCATAAAGAGTACAGAAATATAAATTATTTTTAAAAGGAAACGTATTTAAAAAAGATGATATTCACTCTGCCGACTTAATTCATATATGCCAAATGAACGAGGGTATAAGTATACTTTAACTGAAATAGATTTATATACAAGATTTGCTTGGGTAATTCCTTTAAAGAAAAAACAAGCTAATACTGTAAACGAAGCTTTTGAAATTATTATACATAGAGAATGAAAACCAAATAAGTTGTGGGTTGACCATGGTTCTGAATTTTATAATAAAGTATTTCGAAAATATTTAAGTGATAATAACATTAAAATATACTCTACTTATAATAATGAATAATGGGAAAGCTGTTGTTATTGAGCGTTTTAATAGAGCGTTTAAATGATTTATGTACAAAATATTTACATCAAAAGTATTTGAAAATACTCCCAGAAGTTATTAATATTTATAATAACAAAATCCACTCTAGTATAAAAAATATCTCCAAATGAAGCTACGAAAAATCCAAATATAATGAGAAATAATGATTCCATAGGCAAGGCGCAAGCGCAGTCTAAACCTAAATTTAGCAGTGGTTCTCGTGTTCGGATATATGAATGGAAGAGCTATTTTGAAAAGGAGTTTACTGGCTATTGGACAAATGAAACATTTATTGTTTATAATATGAATTCTACTTCTCGCATAACATATGCAATAAGAGACGAAGACGGAGAGGAAATTAAAGGGTGATTTTATGCAAATGAGTTTCAAAAAACTGAATTTTAACATAATTGGATATTCACTATAAGTTGTAATGTTTAAAATATCTGAGCGCAATTGTGAAAAAATGTGTTTTTGAATAATTGGCAATAATATTTTTTAATAAATATTTATTGTTATTTGTTGAATGGAGTAATAATAAGAAAAATGTGAGCGAAAACGCGTACTTGCGAACTCTATCGAGGTCTTTAAATCCAAACTTTCGAGGAACCTATAAAAATTAACTCGTTTGTTCTTGTTTTTGCCCTTTAGTCTGCAGACTGAATATATATTGATGTTATTATCTGTTAGGTAATGCGATAATGTCAGGAATGACCATGCATGTATTTGGTAAAAAAACATGACTATAATATATAAATCATTACGTAGTTCTCCGTTTAATGTACCTAGGCTGATAGGTCTATATATAGGCATATAAGAATGTTTTCTGAATTTTTGGTCGCTTATTTCTAGGAATTTTCTAGTTTACATATACAGATGTCAATCTATACGATGTTTTATGCATGTTTAACAATTGTAACAATTAAATTTTATTGCCTTTTTATAAATTTCTTCAGTGGTTGTTTCTGTGACTACAGGTCGTCAATATTATTTTAACTTTTTTTAGGAGCTCGTTTCTTAGCTTTTTGTGAAGCTATTGTTTTTTATTTAAATTTATAATGACTAAACAGATGCCGCCGCATCGGCAAATGAAGTGACGTACTTATTGAATTTCAATAATTAAATAATCGTTAAAACTAATAAGTCCGATTATAATAGTTTGTGAATGTACATCAAATGTCAAACAAGACATAATAATTTCAAAGTGCCAATAAAGCTTACCACCGAAAAGAAGAATCAATCATGGAAAACAACCTTATTCCCCCGGTGAATAATCTAGTTAAGTATAAAACCCCATTTAGAGTTGTTGACAATAACTTTGAGAAAAAACGGGACTCAAAGAAACACAAACGAACAAAGAGCGAAGCTACAATCAACAAACCAAAGCGTCTTCCCGATATTCAAGCGGCACGAACAGTTGAAGAGACTGAAGAGATTTTAAATTTCATCATGCCACCGGTCCCCTTTCAAGTTGGAGACAGTCTCTTCATTCAGGTAGGAAGTTCAATCAGATCTATTTAGTTGCAAATGTAGCTTTTAAGATAGTCTAAATAATTTCTTTAAGATATTTGTCTGTTGTAAGATTTTAAGTATAAAGTTAAATGAAAATAGAAATTTCATAAATAGGTGCACGATATATTTCGACCCTTCGTTTTATGTGATATACAGGGAAATGTGAGATAAGAATATTAGAAACGAAGAAAAATAGGTTGGACAAAATATCAATAGATTATGTAACAGAATTAGAATAAATAAAACTCTGAAAGGATTACATCATAGTTATAAGAATGGAAGAGCGAGAGAATGAATGAACAAACATAGTCTGTATGCAACATAATATTAAGAAAGAGTATCGATTAAGTTGCATTGAAAAGTTTGAACAATCTTTGAAAAGGGTGAACAATAAAACTTAATATGGAGGCAAAAATAGTAATTAGAACGGAAGAGCGAGAGAATAATCAAACTCAGTCTGGATACAAAGCTTAGGTTGGAGATATTTTATTAATAACGACTCTGAAATAGCGAGTCTCAACCTGTCTTTTTTGCGTAATAACACTGAATTTCTGGCTGACGGTCAGTGGAGCAATTTTGGGGCAAGATAGAATCTGTTTGCCAATTGAACTTGAGGGTGACTTTGAAGGTTAAGGTTCGCTGATCAGTCCTTTGGGTATGTACTCTTTGACTCTCACTCCTAATCTACGAACCGTTCTTCCGATATAACTGTCACCACAGTTACATTGAAATTTGTAAATCACGTTTGATCGGTTGACGGTTTGATTGTGTCTTTGAGAGTTGGATTGAAAATTGATAATGTGTTCGGATGATAGACGTTTTAGTTGCGAAAAAGTAGGAGTGGATAATATTGCGGATTCTGTTGGATATCAGTTTTTGTTGGTTGTCACCCATGAAAGGCACTCTGAAGAAAATGGTTTTCTTTTCTGGGCCAAAGATATCTTCTTTCTTTAGAGTAGGGGCACTATAAGAGTCGATGAAATCCGAAGGGTAACCATTAGCAATTAAAGATTCTTTAAGAAATGCGAGTTCAGAGTTTAACTTAGAGGGACTGCAGATGAGACGAGCCTGGTGATAGAGTGTTTTCACGAAATATTTTTTGTAGCTGAGAGGCATATAACTATAGAAGTTAGTATATAACCCTGTCCAGGTGTCCTTTGAGTAGATAGAGGTATTAGCTGTTCCTGAGGTTTCTCTTTGAACTAGCACGTCAAGAAAAGGCAGTTTATTGTCGTGTTCAGATTCATGTGTGAACTTAATATTGGGATGGAGATTATTAAAATGGTGAAGGAGGATGTCAGCATCTTCTGCAGTTTGGAACAACACGAAAGAATCGTCTACATACCTACGATAAAAGGGAGAATGTGCGAGAATGGGATTTTACCTCCAGATAGCCCATGAAGATATTGATGAGCAGTGGTTCGAGAGGGCTGCCCATTGCTACACCATCAATTTGTTTGTATAGGGTGTCATTGAATGAGAACTGAATGTCAAAATACATAAAAGGAGTAGTTCCTTGAGGAGATCAGTTGGAATTGACGAGTTTGTGACAATCTGAACCAGTCATGGAGAGGATAGGTCTGACTGGACAGTTATGCTTGTGGATTTTTGGGAGACCATAAAGGCGAGGGAGAGCCGACAGACTTGAATTGATTGAACATGTAAGATGATATGCAATTCAGTCGTTTAAGTTTGTTCAAAGCTTTTATGACACTTTGATCAAATTGAGCAATTTTGTCCGTGTCATTGGCAGTTAATGAAAACTTTGAAGTGTCGTTGAGAATGGACTGCATTTTTGTTATATAATCTTCACATCCTTGGTTCATGATGACTATTCCATTGCTTTTGTCAGTTTTAAAATGATTATGTTCTTGTTTGCCTTAAGATTCTTAATAGTGAATTGTAGTGAGCGGCTGAAAGGACGCCACACTCAAGGGGGATCGATGCAAGTTTGTGCGATAAATCGACCAAGTTAGTAGCGACGGAGGATCTGGCAAAATCACTGGTGGGTTCGAGGTTGTCAAGTTGACGGAATGAAAATTGAAATTCGGCATCGATGGGAGCTTGCTTGATCGAGGTATTAGAATCTTCGTTTCTGATATTCTTATCTCACTTTTCCCTATATCACTTGAAAAGAAGGGACTAAATATATCGTGCACCTATTTATGAAATTTCTATTTTCATTCAACTAAATATACTTAAATAATTTCTGTTTAAACATGCTAGTGTTTATTCGAATAAATAATAATTTTAAATACGTAAATAATTGAAGAATTATATTTACACGAATTATATAGCTATACATCTTTAATTAAAATTTCTATATATGATTATTAGTTTATTAGTTTATTTTAAAAAAATACAGTGGAAGAGAAATGAAGTGTTGAATATAAAACAAAAACGACAGCACCCAAAAAGTGAAGAAGCGAACTCAAATGCAAAATGTTAAAATAATGTTAAATAAGATACGTATAGTTCATTTATTATTTACATTGATATACCTACATATAAAAAGCATAATAGCTGCCTAATAAAAACCATATATATACATATGTATATTCATAACAATTAAGTTAAGAAAAAACCAAGAACAAATCTTGGTTATGATTTTAAAGGTGTCATAGCATTTTGCATGATCATTAATGAAATAAGTCGAGTTATCGCATCTCGCATAATTTATTATAATTTATAAAATACATAAATACACTGTTTAATTAAAGCTATAAAATACATCAAAGGTAGTAAAAATCAGTTATCATCTAATTACCTGCTGCTTTAACATCCTAGCCATGAATTCTTTAACATGCCTATATACTCTAATTTAAATAATATAATCTATGCATAAAACCGTAAAATATATCTATGACAAAATGTTCTTTTATATATTGAAGCTCAACGTAAGGTATCGCTAATACGAATAATTTCTCTTAGTTTAAATAATTTCCTTAATCGTATAATGAGTAATACCCGATTATGTGAAATTTTAAAGCCAATTTTTTATGTAAAAGCTTTTTACGGAAATTTATTCATTTTATCAAAATGTTAACCACAAAATATCTTGCCATATAAAAATTTTCCGTTTCAAATTAAAATTCTTTACATTTTGGTTTAATCGCTTGATTTTCTTACTAAGACGAAGTTTGCTAATTTCTTTTTGCTATTATTTCTTAATATATTGTAAGGTACTGGTACTATGATACTGCTTTTATATTGATGAAAAATCCTACAATTCTGCCGAAAATATCAATTTCACGAAGAAAGTGTATTTTCTAATAAAACGTCAGTTTAATCGCCAAAGCTAAGGGAAATATTTATAAGAAGAAACACCTCTTTTATAGAAATTTGAATCCATTAAAGGCATACAGATACTCCTTTAAAAGTTAGATTTAAGTACATTTTGATCCCGAGAACATGATAACTACGTTGATTTAAAATTTAGTTCTTAAGGTATACCACGGGGTGATTGTTTAACGCTCAAAAGTATGCATTTCTCCTTATTCTTTAAAACTAGAGCTGGTATCATATCTCTTAAGCTACATTGATTGATGCTCTTATTATTTGATTGAACATACTGAAATGTGTATTCAAAATTTTAGGACACATAAGTATTGTCCTTAGAAGTTTACTTAGAAGAACGCTTATATATTTTTATAAAACTTTAAAAAGCAGAATTATTATAAGCAATAATCTGGTGGAACTAAATATAATCAAAATAGTTTATGTCACGGTTACTATAGACATTTTTATAGAAATATTCTAATCCATTTTGTGTAAAAAAATGTACTGCATCTTATTCTCTGCGAATTTAAGTAGTCTATATATGTATATCACACAATGAAATATGCATCGTCTAATACATTTAAAGCGCTATAACTATTTTCAGTTTTGTTTGCAGCTGCTATCAAAAATAAATTTTAATAATAATATTCCATATAATCATATTATTAGGTCATGAACACGACGCCATATTTCCAAAATGCTCAACTCAAAAATACTATTTTGAAAAGTCGCATTAATATATTATATATACACTAATGACGTGAAAAATTATTGAAGTGTGAATGTTATGCTTTAAATAAATCAATATGAATTGACCACTCAGGAAGTGTCGAGCTGCCCCGGCACTCGTCCTGACGTCATCAACCTCCAGAACGACCTTGATGCTCGTCTGGAAGCCCGACAGGCCAAGTTGACAGGGATCTGCCCTATTCGACGAGAGCTCTATTCGCAGGTCTTCGACGAGCTGATTCGACAGATTACGATTAACTGCGCCGAACGGGGCCTCCTACTGCTTCGTGTGCGCAATGAGATCCAGATGACGCTGGCTGCCTACCAAAGCGTCTACGAGTCGGGCACAGTATTCGGTCTGTTGAAAACGCTGACGGCGGAAGAGGAGAAACAGCAGAGGAACAAGAAGATGCGCGATCTCGAGGGAGAGATCGAAGAGTTGAAAAAGCAGGTTTTGTTGGAGGAGCGAAATTGTGCGGCGATAGAGGAGAAGGAGAACTCCAAACTCCAGGTGATCAACAAGAAGGCGGACGAGGATATTAACTTTCTCACGAAAAATCACGATCAGCTCAAGTCACAGTTGGATGATATTTTGAATCAGTTTAAATAGGCAGATGGAGTTTAAAACATTTTGGCATATATATCTGCTAGAAAAGCTTTAAAGCTTCATGTAATATCATCAAAGTAGGTGGACGATCTAATGATTCACCATATTATACTACAATCCATAGCTGCAATTTATTGGATTTATATCTGTGTGTATTTAAAGATTTATTATTTAAGTTTTATATTTTTAGCTTATATTGCATGCCATAGAATAGCATTAGTAATGTTCGTATGTAAACTATTTGATTAACATGGTATTATTCAGTATGTGATCTATATAATATAATTGCTCATTGCTCATTAATTGTTACTTCTATTTCAACCTTTTTTAGTCAAGAGTAGTATTCTTTATAACTTCCTGGTTGTCAAATGCCTTCTTTACAGATAATGTAAAAAATCAACAGATAGCTATAATATAATACAGTAATTCATAGCCCTATTAATTAATTTTGGAAATACAATGATTGACCGCCGTATTAGATTTGTCCAAATTGTATTTTAAATTCATGAGAAATCATCAATTTCATAAAAACGATTTATTTATTAATTCTTCATTGTGAAAATCAATAATAACGGGGAGATATCATCTTCTTCTTCTTCTCTTTCTAACGCCACTGATCAGGTGGCTGGTCGCTGGATGGGACCCAAGTACGACTTTGGTGTTCGCATATTTCAATATATTGAACTTGTCTTAAGAGTGTTTCAATATTTTGAGAAAGCTTTCCATATGCCCATATTTATATTCTGTGGCCTACTTAAATAACTACTTTTAAGAAAACAGATTGGGTCCATTTCACGAAATTCTGATTGTGTTAGTATTATTTATAAGTCATTTTACATGTTTTATATAGTTATATGAAGTATTATATTATAAAGTAACTGTGACAACGAATAAAACTCATACGAGTATGTAGGTAGGCTAAAAAAGTAGGTATGTAAAAATGGTGGACTATTGGAAAAAATCTTAAAGTTCATTTTAAGCAGCAGTTAAGTTATCAAAAGTATTTTCTTTTAGTTTGATTTTACAAATACTAATAAGAAATATTTTCAGTTTTCATGATCACGTAACTTAGAACAATAGTAGGCTAAACCACTTGCTGAATAAAATTCTATGATGTTAAAAATTTGGTATTGACAGAATTAAAGTTACCTTCACTAATAAATTAGATTTTGGGTGGTATACGTACATACTAGGCCAAAGCTTATATATTATCCATTAATTTTATAGCTCTAATTTATTATTAATCTATTATGTTTGATATAAGCTATATTTCTGTGGTCAAATTATATAGTTGCTGTTTTATAGTGGTAATATTGTAATATTGTATTTTTATATTTTCTTAATATACAAAATAACCAGTTCATTAATGCACATATAGTCAGCTCATTAATGAATATACATAGCCAGTTCATTATTGCACTTTGAGGCAGGTCATTTCATTAATTCACGTATAGCCAGTTCATTAATGCACGTATAGCCAGTTCATTTCATTAATGCACGTATAGCCAGCTCATTAATGAATATACATAGCCAGTTCATTAATGCACGCATAGCCAGTTCATTTCATTAATGCACGCATAGCCAGTTCATTTCATTAATGCACGTATAGCCAGTTCATTAATACACTTATATAGCCAGTTTATTAATTCACATATATAGCCAGTTCATTAATGCACATATAGCCAGTTCATTAATGCACATATAGCCAGTTCATTAACTCACATATATAGCCAGTTCATTAATGCACATATTGCCATAGTTCATTAATTCTCATATATAGTCAGCTCATTAATAAATATACATAGCCAGCTCATTAATGAATATACATAGCCGGTTCATTAATGCACGTATAGTCAGTTCATTTCATTAATTCACGTATAGCCAGCTCATTAATGAATATACATAGCCGGTTCATTAATGCACGTATAGCCAGTTCATTTCATTAATGCACGTATAGCCAGCTCATTAATGAATATACATAGCCTGTTCTTTAATGCACGTATAGCCAGTTCATTTCATTAATTCACGTATAGCCAGCTCATTAATGAATATACATAGCCGGTTCATTAATGCAAGTATAGCCAGTTCATTTCATTAATGCACGTATAGCCAGCTCGTTAATGAATATACATAGCCAGTTCATTAATGCACGTATAGCCAGTTCATTTCATTAATGCACGTATAGCCAGTTCATTAATGCACGCATAGCCAGTTCATTAATGCACATATAGCCATAGTTCATTAATTCACATATATAGCCAGTTTATTAATGCACGTATAGCCAGTTCATTAATTCACATATATAGCCAGTTTATTAATGCACATATAGCCAGTTCATTAATGCACATATAGCCAGTTCATTAATTCACATATATAGCCATAATTCATTAATTCACATATATAGCCAGTTCATTAATGCACATATATAGCCAGTTCATTAATTCACATATATAGCCATAGTTCATTAATTCACATATATAGCCAGTTCATTAATGCACATATAGCCAGTTCATTAATGCACATATATAGCCATAGTTCATTAATGCACATATAGCCAGTTCACTAATGCACATATATAGCCAGTTCACTAATGCACATATATAGCCAGTTCATTAATTCACATATATAGCCAGTTCATTAATGCACATATACAGCCAGTTTATTAATGCACATATAGCCAGTTCATTAATGCACATATAGCTAGTTCATTAATTCACATATATAGCCAGTTCATTAATGCACAGATATAGCCATAGTTCATTAATGCACATATAGCCAGTTCATTAATTCACATATATAGCCAGTTCATTAATTCACATATATAGCCATAGTTCATTAATTCACATATATAGCCAGTTCATTAATG
>JAYRBW010010486.1:0-13330 GCA_036023295.1 Invenusta paracnida
CATCTATTGATATAATAACAGCTTTTAATGATCTTTGTAATGTGTTCTGTCCACTTTAGTTGGTTATCGATTATGAGACCGAGGTATCTTACAGTGGTTTTCCTTGGAATTATGTGTCTATTTCTTATTGGTACCACTATTCAGAAGACGATTGGTGTGGACTACTCCCACATAGTGTGCAGGGTGATCATCACCGCGCTGGCATGTCAGGACATTAATGAGAATGGGCCATCTATCGTTCTCATCGTAGACCTCTTGACGTGGGTAAATCCATATAACATTTTGTGGGTAACATTTTGACTTGATGGATCTCATTCTCCCACTCAAGCAGGTTGATGAAGATACCTGGGTTCATCTTCTCAAAGTGAGGAATATTGCCTGCGGTGATGGAGAAGGTCAGACCGTCGAAGTTGAGTTCATCTTTCCATTGGCGGTAGGCTGAAGGGCGATATCTATATTGCTTAATATCATCATAGTGTAGCACGGAAACCACCGCTTACTTGAAGCAATCTTCCCGGATTCCATTGTTGACACTGACTACAGCATTCTTTGCTTTCAGTCGTAGAGATAGTTCTGTAAAACTTTTCCAGTGTCGTTTTGGGATGCTATAGTATCTCACTATCCTCATGTCGAACCACTCCACAAATTCAATTATCCAGTTCGATCCATCAGACGTAAGAGATTTTGGTACATGAAGTCAAAGAAGGTGGAGTTATTAACAACTTTTGCCGCGAGAGAGAACAGCTGCTGTCCGGACTGTAGGATTTCACTCGAGTGTGGATCTATTTGAAGGATGCGGAGCCAGGACTGGATGAACATTGCATTCGATACAGCCATCGAGTAAGGTAGTTGTTGTCCCCTCAACCTGTGCTCTGATGGAGGAAAGAAAATACGAAGACTGAACAGGAGGATTAGTAGGCTGGAATCGTATATCTTAGTGCACCAATAAAAGCGGATGATATGCAATAACGGTGAACGCTGTTATCGCGATAATCTTCCATTGAAGGTATGCTGTCAGGGTGGTACCTTTGTCTATATTTATAGAGCTGATAGCGACTCTTCATAGCTACCGAACATTGGCCGCATGTGAAAGAAGTTGGAGTAGAGCAGGGCTGAACTGTAAAATCGTATTTTGTTAGAGGTGGAATAGTAGTAGAACAGGCCTGTGCTGATAAAGAGATATTGACCATATTATTTGGCTCAGAAGGCGAGGAGGTATCGGCTGTTGTATTTGGCTGAGAAGACTAGGTAGATGAATGAATAGATAAGTGTAATGGCTGGTCAATACCAAGGAGCTGGTTAATAATATGTTCAAATTCTTGAACGTAGCTATCGGGATTGCATGAAGAGAGTGCAAGGAGAAGCCACTGTTCAACAGAATGAGCTGAAAGAGATGCACACTTCATTTTATTATGTTTATGTTTTGTCCTTGGTTGACCATACTTGATTCATATTGGGTCAATGTTTAACGAATACAATGATACTGATTGGATTTGTTCAAATGAAATATATATATATGTGAATAAGCTTACATATGTTTCAAAAGCATGTATAATTTGTTTGAGATAGTTGCTAAAGTTTTCATATTAAGTTAATATTCTCTGAAAATTATATTGTCCATACCTTTTTACTGTTTTATACTTTAGTGATTTTGCAAAATATTTAAATGTCTTAGAGATACACCCTCTTTACTACTGTTTTCTATTCGTTTTTTTACTGAAGCTGATAACTAACTACGAAATATGTGGAATTTATTCATTTTACGTTCTTATTCTTTACTACTGTTTTCTATTCGTTTTTTTACTGAAGCTGATAACTAACTACGAAATATGTGGAATTTATTCATTATACGTGTCATGTAAATCTTGTATAAACACACTTTCTTATATTCTTGTACATAATATTATTATTATGTATTAGCGTGTTCAAAATATATAAATTCTGTCGTGTGGGTACATTTTTTATAAAAAATTCCCTGAGTAACTGATTGCACTCATTTCTCAATGTTTGTAATTATTGTCTTGAATAGTCAATAGAAATGAACTATTAATGTGTATATATAAAGTTTCCTTCTAATTTATTATTTTTAGTACTCACATCTTGAAAACATTCGTGACTATTATTACATGATTAGGCTATCACTGATATTTCTTTGGTAACTTCATTATAATATGAGTAATATTTAGAATAATGTTTCTATAACGATATCGTTTTTTTCTTGACATGCAGTTTTTTATCATCATGAGCATAGTATTTTGTCAATATATAGACTAGATTTACAGATTAGGATAGGAATAAATACTTCTAAAAACAATTACAAGACCAAGCTTTGTATATACCTGAGTAGATATATACATGTGTATATACAAATGTATACATATATCAAAGTTAATTTACAAGTTTATTTATTTGCGGCAGAGAGATTAGTGATAATCCCAAGTTAAGTATCTAACCTATCGGAAGAATTTATGATTATAGAGGCTCTATGAAACTGATGAAAAACTTGCTGTGCTTGAAATAAGTAAGAGTTACACTCAATTTACTATAGTATAGTGCAGGCTGGTATAGTGTATATTATATTGTGAAATATAAATTGCTACACATATACTAAATATATCCACATACATTTGTAACAGAATCGAGTTGCAGTATAAAGATATATCAGTTAGTAATGATTAAATAAAATGGTCACATGTGTGTCAAATGGAAAGATAAATGCTGGACATGCCCGTGCTTTTACAAACACGCTGTTTTTTGTTTCGACTCGATTGGATTGCTTTCCTCTTAGAAATGTAGTCTGAAATTTATTTGTGCAGACATATGTACATTTATCTCAACTTCAAAAACGTGCCTTTCTAAACACAACCGCTTTGCACGAACGTGTAAGCAAGATCATTTATCTGACTATGTATGGCAAATATACGAAGGCGCAGTATTTATCAAGTTGCCTGTTTCTTCTCGATTGAGTCTTCTCCTTTTAGAAAGTAGACTGAAATTTAGCTGTTCCTCTCTCAACTTAAAAAAAACTGCCTTCGAAGTGAATGTAAGTCCACTGTGTAATTGACTATTAAGGAGATACAACTTAGTAGCTCGGCGGAATGCAAAATGAGCTTAGATATATATGCGCGTCCTTATATTATTCCCTGTAAATCCATACTCAATTAAAACTAGATGGGAGGGAGTATGCGTGGGAAATTAATGATTTTTAATTACTATTATTGTCTAATTAATAACTAATTATTATTTAATAACTGTCCTGATTACACACCTTCAAAACTACTTAAAATACTATTCAAATTAAAATAAGTGAGACATAAAATTCTCCTGTCATATATATACACAGGGTTCTTGGTGCTAGATTATTACTTTCGAAAATACATTCACAAGTTGTATTATTTATATACAAATAGAATCGCTGTGAAAGGAAGTACAAAACCTATAATTACTTTCAAAAATGCATTTACTAGTTGTATTATTTATTGACAAATATAATCGCTGTGAAAGGAAGTACAAAACCTATTAACTCATTTAACTTGAATGAAGGGATCATTGTCTGTGTAACTGAATAATGTGTATTATATATGTGTTAATATAAACTTAATATAAACTATATAAAATTAACCACCCATTAATTTTGCAAAGTATATTTAAAGAGTTTAAGTTGTAGCAATGTATTTTAAATTATTAAAAACGCAATTTTCGTTATGTATTTTCAGTCAACATACTACGTCGTTAAATTATGAAATAGAGATATAGCGCTACTAAATGAAGCAAAATAATTTAAAAATAATATGATGAAGTACATTGTTGTAAATATATTAATGTGATCAAAATAATAACACATTGTAATCCATGTGAAACAGTGTAGTAATAACAACATACTAATGTAAATAAAAAAGATTCGCCAATTGCAATTGACAAAATGTGTAACCAATATTTTTAACTTTAATTTAAAAGAAAATGTCTAACAAACTATGAGACTGCTAGATTTCAAATTTTAAAAATGTGAACACTTACTGGTCTTGTTTAAATCGGCTTGCATTTACATTACAGGAATCTAGAACAGAGTTTGTCCCAGTTGAACTTTTCATGTGTTCAGAAAGACCATCACGTGTGTAAGAACCATTATCAATTTTTTCATTTTCAGATAATTGATTTTCCACATCACCACCAGGACCAATGGACAAATTAAATTTATCAGGTTCACTATCAATATCTTGTATTAAAGAGTCACCTAACATTTCTTTATTATTACGTTCATGACTATCACAAATAGAAGATGTAACTTTTATTTCATTGGATGCCAATGTATTTTCTCGTACTTCATTTAGATCATCTTCAGAAACACCTAAAATGAAAATAGTAATATGTTTAATTTGAATAAAATATTTAAAATAAAATACATACTAATGTTAAAGTTTACAAACCATTTTTTATAACACTTTCAAAAGATTCATTGATCAACCTAAAATATGAAACAGGAAAAAAATAATTATCCAATATATCAATAATAATAAACACAGTACAACTGAAAAAATCCTTGTTGTTCATTATTATTCGCTAATGTTTATTTGAATCTATTACCCAATCTATAACATTTTATAAGTATGCTACTAAATATTTTTATTACTAAATTTATGCTACTATTATATTGCAGCATTAAATGAAATGACTGTATCATAACAATAATAAGTCTCACAAACAAATACTGAATTTGTAGCAGTAGCAAGTGATTGTAAAAATTTAAATAATTATCTTTCTAACATAAAGTATGCTGAACATAATTCAAACTTACCAAAATTACTCAACCAGACACTGATTATATAAGATAAAAAATATAGCATCGATGGTTGAGTGTTATATAATATAGATGTTGCAGCTTGAGATGAAAATAATAATTCCAAAATACTTAAAAAAAACTACTAAAATGGATTTATATTAAAATAGCATTATCAATATACAAATGTGACTTATAAATGAAATATGGCTGTATAATATCAATATGCATATAATATAATATATAAACATACAAAAATTGTATTGAAATGCTAATACTTACCAAAATATGCCAACCAGACACTTTGTTTTAAAAGTAAAATAGCATCGATGGTTGGCATTCTCTAAAGTATACTAATATTAAACAATTTGTGCAGCAATAAGACAAAATTTCACTTAAAATGGAAGTATACAATATTATATATAAATAAAAATCATTGAAATATTAACACCTACAAGAAAATGCCAATCCAGACACTAAATAATATGAAAAAAAACAGTATTTCAGCATCAATGGTTGGCATCCTCATAAAATAAAAAATAGGGTTAAATTGAATGAAATTGACAATTTAGAATGGACTTATATAATAATAAATGAAAAAAGTGTATAGAAATGCTAAGGCTTACCAAAATAATGCCAACCAGACACTAACATTTAAAAAATAACAGCATCAATGGTTGGCAATTCTCTTAAAACAATTTTTAAAAATTATTGGCACTTCATAAACCTGCAAATTATACATCTAAATGGAACTTCATTTTTAATGGAATTATATTAATGAAATATAAAAATAACATATTAACCCACACTTGACAAAAATTTACATTAACATCATTTAGTCAGCATGAAATTATAAAAGGATTAATACCATTAATGAACTAAAGAATAACAATTTTAGTAAAATTTTACATTTCAAATTAAATGAATTGTTTGAATATTTTAGCATGGTAGGTAATTAAGTTTTTAAATTACTCAATCGGAAAAATAATATAAATTACATGTTTATATTTATAACATTACCATCATAATTAATCTTCTTCAGTCTTCACAAAATCCTCATGATAAGAACATTTTAAACCTGACAAAACAATAAATATTATAGAACATAAATTATTATATTATAAAAACATAGATTAAAAAGCAAAACTAAACCTAATAAATACTATTATGTTAAACTAGGGTGCCCAATGTATAATATAAAACTAACTAAACAAAATAATAAATGATAACACACAAAATGACCATTTACTACAAATGGTAATAATACAATGAATACTAATCTAATATATTAAAACAGTTCAAAAGTAACTATTAATGACTAGATCAGTATATTTTATATATTTGTATTAATTTATCAAAATATAAATCTATTTTAAACTTGAGTTTCGTTGATTTTATTTATTGTGACTAATTTATTGCAACACCAGATCAAATGTTGTACACCAGGACACACCATTGACCATATATAAAAGAAAATCAGTGCTCAACAATAACACATTCCTGACTGCCCAGGGCATGTACACTACAGTATCCAGTTCGGTCACTACATATCTGAAACTAGTGGCCCTCCAAGGCATGTAATGATTTTGGATGAAGATACTTAGGTATTCGATGGAAGACAATAGAAATCACTAGTGTGATAACTCTTAAAAATAATAATTACAAGTATAGCAGATTGATAAAAATGTCTGTCTACTCTGACAGAAAAGTTGAATTCAACCCGATGGCAACCAGAAATTGGAGGTTGGTTGCCCAAAATGGAAACCCTTGGGAGAAGTTAATTTTGAACACTGACAATATACAGATATTTCAAATCAATCTTAAAAAACAAAGATTGTTTTTACATCACAGTTTTCATATCAATTTTACAATTGTGATTACTCTAGTCTTACCACAAATCAAACTATAATTAATTATAAGTTGTTTTGTTTAGATTAAGCTGTATTCTATTTATTAATTTAAATAATAGTATTAAAATATGAATGTATTACTATAATGCAGCAAAAGTACAAATGACATCTACAAGCAAAGATCACACCACAAAATTCAAAGTACAGTTATAGTTTTAAAATACCACAACAGCTCTTTGAAATGAACTAAAAAATAATGTGACTATTTGTGTAATGTCTAGGTAACTAACTTGTCAAAAGAATTCCTTGTTTATTAATATGATAAATTCAACCATTGTAAAAATACATTTATACATGTTAGCAAGAATATATCTTGAACTGTATATTAGTAAAAATGTATGTTTAAAACTGTAATATGAAAAGTAATGTATATATAATATTTGGATCCAATATATCAGAATGACTTACACTGAGAACACAATTGAATAGATCAGAATGGAACATAAAGTATGTAGTAGCTTAAGGAATTAGAATTATTAAAGTCAAATAATATTTACTATTTTAAGAAATATCAGATGTGTGATTTATTAAAATTTGAAACACAAAGAGCAACAAAACAACAAGATTAAGTTCATTGTTATATGGAACCAAATAGAAATAATGCCAGAATAAAAAATGTACTGCTGTTAACCATAATTTCATATAGTTGTAAGGTATGTGATCTCCTACTTGCTATTGGACTGTGATTTCTTACCATCCTATGATGAACACACTATACTATATTTTGTAGCCCAGTGGCAGGCACCGCGGAGCTGGGGGGGGGGGGGCTGAGCCCCCCACATTTTGCTTTGTAAAAAGGTGCACCCCATATTTTTTCTATATAAATTTTTTATGTGGTATGCTTTTCTACATAATGAAGATGGCTGAATAGCTGAATACGATAGACTGCTTATGAATAAAACAACTGAATAACACTGTATACTGCTAGTCTAAACTGTCTAAACCATAGACTTTAAATAGAACAACATTCATTTAAAGTCTATGATCTAAACTAATCATTGATTGATGACGAGTTTCTAAAAATAGAGCTGTGTTTTAGTCACATGCTGCTCAACACAATCCCAATATGTTGTAAGGGTACAATATGTGTGCAATTACCCAATTTTTATGTACTTTACATAGTGGATTATAATTCTTTTACACATGGATTTAAAGCATTTTCTCTTTTCTATAAAATTCAGTGTGTAAATAGCATTATAGACTTTAAAATGATAAGTTTGAGGAAAATAAATCTTATATTTAATAAATAGTTATTTTTAATTAGGTATAATTAAATGCATAATAAAAACTATTTTTGAAATAATTTCGGAAATTGTGTCTTATAAAAGCAGTTTCTCAAACAAAATTATATTGTAAAGTAAATTCCTAAGATGCTCTCTCCTGCATTCTAGGTCTTAAAACCATAAAATTTAAAGGCTATGCTCCCGCATATGTTTTTGTAAATTAATATATATCAGAAAGTCAATTGAATCAAAGTTTATTTTGATAAAAAGATTGGAGTAAGAGAGGATAGATATTTGTACAATTATGTAACATATTTAATTGATTACAAATGACCAAAAGATGTTATTTGTATTTTTAACAATTCTTAAAGACATAGTCACTATTGGTCCTCTATAATATAAATTTAGAATGAAAATGTAATTTATCATATAATTTATATTCAGAATTCCATAGAAATTAGGTTTATGTCATTATTAATTATTGCACATAGTTATATTAATATGAATACCAGTTGAAATAAATCTGTTCAATTCATAGACATAATATTATATGCATGGAAGATTATAGCCCACAATATAATTAGTGATATATATATCTTGATAGATATCCATTTTAACTAGATAAATAATAGCTCTAAAAAAAAGATTAAAACAATGTGTGTCAATTTTTTAATAATAATTCACCTAGATATAATAGTCTATACAATTAAATTACTAATATCAATATACTTGGACAAATAGCCTAGGAAATAATATAACTGAGAACACTGAGAAATAACCATACACTTTTGTGAGTGCCATGAAAAGAGACTGTATGTCAACAGTGAAGAGTTAAATGGAGTCCAAGTGCTCCACAACTATTTTTGTTCAATATCTGACAAGTGTTTATTTATTTTGATGTGCACTCCTTTATATTGAGTGAAAATGGGGTTTTCTTAATCTCAGAAACAGTTGAATCAAGGATTGTTTTGCTCAAACTATAAGTCATCTTATAGCTGGCTGTTGTTTGGTTCACAGACAAACCAGCTAATTTTACTAACAAATTAGTATGGATCATTTTGAATGCTATATAAAAGTTTGTTAATGTAGCTAAAATATTGTATTATGTTTTAAATATTAATAATTATTTTCATAAACAGTTCTTTTCTTTTAATTCTAGAATTCTCATTATCAATCGTTTATATTAAAATATGTTTCACAAAATTAGGTGAACTATACAGTTAACTTGTAGTTTAATAATTTATTCAAATTTAATGCCAACTATGTGATGCCTAAAGAAATCATTTGTGACATGTAGATTATGTTCTGGAATGTCATTAGCAGTGAAATTATTAAAATGAGAAAACATTAGATATTATGGGCATAATCATTCAGTCAGTTAAAGTAAATTGAAACTAAAAAATGTTCTCTAGCTATAAATATTCTGAGTCTGTAAACTGTAAAGCAGCCAATCATACAAGTAAAAATTAAATACAAAAATGAATGTATATAACTAAATTATAAATATTTAAAAAATAAATAAGCATATTAAAAAAGGTTAAAAAACAAACTATCTTGTAACTTTTATCAAAACAAAACAAACAGATTTAAAAATACGCAATATCCATGGTAAAAAATAAAGATTGAACAATTTATTACTAGTTGTAGTTTATAGTTATACCCAGGGCTATATGATATAAATAGTATTTTAAAAATGCAATTTAAAACATTATTAAAAAAAATTATAGTATGTATTTGTATAATACAATAAAGGAAAAAAGGGTAATTGTGGAGTTCTTGGCCATACAGTCAGGCGCTTCTCAAAGGCTTCTCAAACCCCTCACCTAGAGCTCTCAGCCTCCTTAGGCACACCCTTAACTCTATCCCTTTTCAGACCACCCTCCAATGGGTGCACAGGCACTGCAGCCTGGAGGGCAATGAATGGGCGGATTGGGAAGCCAACAAAGCTGCAAATAAAGGACTGCCTTCTCTGCAGGAAGAACTGGCGCTGACCATCAGGGAGGCCAACCAGCATTACATCAGCTGCAACTCTGCCTGCGCCGTACGAGATATGAAAGCTACAGGTTTTTCAGAGCCATCGTCTTGGATTTTTTGGAGCATTTTTTCAATTTTACACATGCGTCTGAACATTCTTCCATCCAGTCACATGAAATGTTTTTGTGTAATAATTTCCGTAATGGTTCAGTGACATCAGAATAATGCGGAATGAATTTTAAGTAGTAATTTGTGGTACCTAGGAAAGACACAGGTTCTTTTACATTACTAGGTAGTTGAAGTTCATTTATTGCTTTAATGTTAGAGTTGAGAGGAGCAATTCCTGTGTGACTTATCTTATGTCCCAAGAATTCAATTTTGCGAATGAAAAATTTACTCTTTTCATTATTGATAACGAGATTGTGTTTGGCTAGGCGCGATAAAACTTCAAGAACAGTAGCACAATTTTCTGCCTCAGTCATACTGCTAATCAAGATATCATCTATATAATGAATAACACCTCGATCTTTGAGATCCGTGAGAACAATAGAAAGCATTTTATGATAGGCAGAAGGTGCTGACAACAAACCAAAACAAACTCAAGTATAACAATAGAGACCTTTGTGTGTAATTATAGTAGTGAGATCAGGTGACTGTTCAGCTAAAGGTATCTGAAGATAACCTTGTTTGAGATTGATCTTAGTAAAGACATGCGCACTATGTAATTTAGATGTAAGTTCGATAGTAGTAGGTAGTGGATATTGGTCTGGTATAATTGATTTATTAACGTTTTTTAGATCCACACATATACGAAGAGAAGAATCAGATTTTCTGACAACAACAGGATTAGAAACCCATTGAGACGCATCTACTTTTTCAATGATACCTTTTTTTCCAGACTATCTAATTCTTTTTTTACTTCCTCCCGAACTGAAAATGGCAATCTCCGTAATGGTTGTGCCACTGGGTGCACCGACGAATCAATTTTAGGGGCGTGAACAAAGCCTGTTGCAGGCTGCTCAATGTTACCAGCAAATACATCTGGGTACTTTTGCACAAACTCGATCGGTATACTAGACGTGCTAATTTGGTTAAGCGACAAAGTAAGGTTTAATTTTCGAATATCATTGAGACCGAGAATGGCTTGACCTTTATCGACTATATGAATAAAAGTTTTGCACTGACCTTCTTCGCATTTAATATCAGCATAGAAGCCGCCTATTACCTCTAGGGGTTCTTGATTATACGCAACTAACGGTACTGGCGATTCGATTAATTTAATTTTATCTAAAGAATCTTTAAATATACATTTTGGTAAAATAGTAGCTACACTTCCTGTATCGACTAGCATGTCAATTTCAGAAATTACCAGGTTATCAGTAGATAATTCGATTTTACGATAAATAAAAGAATTTGAATGCACATGGGTGTCTACATTAAGCAGTTGTATAGTCTCACCCCTTGGTGCGTTCTCCATTTCTGATACCATATGTACTTGTTTTGACCGGCAAACCTTGGCATAATGACCCTTCTTGGCACTTTGCCTGCAGGTGGCTTGCCTCGCCGGACAAGCAGTAGAAGCTGCATTATGGTCTCGACTGCCACAACGGTAGCAGTTGCCCCTTGTTGGAGGTTGAGACGTTGAGTCGTTGGGACGTTGGGATGTTGAACCAGCATTGTCCCGGCCCTTCGTTGCGTTGTGCGTATTGTGCTTGGTCGGCCCAGCCTTGTAGTTGTGGATCGCTTGTACCCCGGCTGGTGCTCGAAGAGAGTTGGCTTCGCGCTTGGCTTCCTCTAGCTGCTTGGAGAGCTGTAGAGCCTGCGCAAGAGTCAGATTGGCTTCTTGTAGTAACCTCTCCCGTATGTTGGAGCTGTGGATCTTCTCCACGATTTGGTCCCGAATCATCTCGTCAGCCATCTGTCCGAATTCGCATGTGGCGGAGAGCTCACGTAAGTGCGAGATCCATTGATCGATTGTTTCTCCCTGCTGCTGTGCTCGAGAGCGAAACCTGTATCGTTCTGCCACGACATTGACGGATGCCTGGAAGTGTCGTTGGAGGCTGGCGAGGGACTCGCCGTAGTTAAGATTATCACTGTTTGGTAGAGTATAGAAAATACGTTGGCCTTCGGAGCCCAGCGCATTGAGAAGAACTGCCTTTCGGCGCTCGACTGGCAGCTCAGTGAGTCCAGCGGCTGTCAAATAGTTTTGAAAAATTCGAATCCACGTTCTCCATGGGATTGCAGGTGTCCCTGGAGTAGGTAGGAACTGTACAGGCGCTCTGACCGACACCGTGTTGGAAACGTGTGCGTTGTCCGCTGCCATTGCTCTTAGGAAACGAAATCAAATGTAGGTTCTATCACGTTCGCGACGCCAATGTTATATTGTAAGTAACCAGAATAAGTAAGGTAACAACCAAGTTCATGTGATAATCAAGTTATCTTTATTAACATGCAATATCCAAGTATTTTATAGCAATATTGTATAAGTCATGAAAGTACATAATAACAAGTGATAACATTGGCTAACACACAGACAATGAGAGCAAGTAATGACTAGTCCGTCACGTACACACAATATACATACAACCTTAATTACATACGAACTTAATGTCCATATACAACACTTATCATTATAGTAGTAGGTATATTTGTTCACTTTGTATAGTGGAACAGCCATATGCAGTATACTATTTACTTGACTTATTATTTAATTAAATTAAATCGAATCAAAGAAACGGCCACAATATGGCTAGGTATCCCCAAAAAACAGTGCATTATAACAAAAATAATTCACTTATGTAATATATTTCTTTAGCAATACCTAGGTATAATTAATTGTTTGTCTGCATACACTGTTACTGTTTCCAGTAATTATTATAGTATATTTGGGGTATTAATTAATGTAGTAGGTCGGTATATTGTGCAGCATTCTGTAATAAAGAATATATATTATTGTTAATGGGAAAATAAATGTTAAACGTAAGATTTTTCACACGAAATATTGTATTTATTTATATACTAAATACTTAATACTGAATATTGAAATCTTCATACATATTACCTAGTATTTACATGCCTACATAAAGACAATACTTTTATTACAGATTATTATATGCAGACCTGTTTTACTCGGGATTGTTAATAAATTGTTTCGAATGAATTATTTTTTAGTTATAGGGGAGAGATTTTTAGAATATTTGTTCAGGTATTTTGTATATATATATTTCAGTATTTTTTTCGTTTTTGGATCATTGATATTCATATAATTCACACACACATTTTACATATATATATAGGTATATATATATCACATAATAGACACATGTATATATTATGTACGTTTAACTGTACCTACTCATACACCTTATGTTTCATTTATTCTATAATTTTCAAGGCCGTCCCTAGCTCTCACCAATGAAGGGGGCCAATTGTACAGAGGGGCGCCA
>JAYRBW010010497.1:0-13328 GCA_036023295.1 Invenusta paracnida
ATTTCCATACAAATTTATAGGACGTTATACCTATGGAAAGTGTGATTTTGGAGGGGGGGCCGAATCAGCCCCCCCCCCCGGTTCTGGGAAGCAAAAAAGATCCTGGTTCAGATAGGGTTAATATTGATGAGACTGCTAACAACAATGAAAAGGTTGTATGTATGCTTGTAAATTATTTTTCTGATGATACACATTTAATTTCAACTGAACATCTCCAATGATCTCATATTGTGAAGGGCGACAGCCAAAACTGTATATTATTTGTCTAATCTCATTTCAATACTGATGGACTCATGTAAAATGATGAGAGGAAAGAAGACTGGAGTTGAAACTTGGATACTGCAAAATTTGGCTCCTCTTCTCAATATCAATGGTGACACATGTCAACATTTGCATAATGCAGCAAAATGATTTAGTGCTCATTCTGTTTTTACTACTTTTTTCAATGATTTTAAATGGTCTTCGGATTTCCATGAATTATTAATGGAGTGCCCAAAAAATCCCATTAGTCCTTTTATAGACTATTACATTCTATACTCATACCTTTCAAACGCCATGTCTCTATTTTATATTTTAAAGTATATATGGTTACTATTGTACATATTTATATTTTTAATAGTTAAATCTCATTTGATTTCTAGGGCTTGCAACTCTCAAAACCATGATATATTATATAGATTATATTATATATAAATTATATTATACACTGTAGATTGTAACATTTTTTTTAACAGTTTATTTTTAACTATTTCCTACATAGTTCCAAATGCATTGTCATGCAATTTGCAATTCATGCAAATGAAATTTGCATTTTCAAAATTCTTACAAATTTGGTTCTTGTGAGAAGAGGAAACTCGTGGTAAAAATTTAATACTTGAAAATGATTTTACATAGATTATACTTACAAATACATAACTAAATATATACTTGAAATGAAAAATACTCAAGTACATTTAGGAAATTTAGCATTCAGAAGCAGAATACATATTATTATTAATTATACTGCTCATTACTTGGTAATGTATATTGTTTCATCTTTGACAGTAGGTTGCACAATCACATAGCATGCGATGGCACAATCTTAAGTCAGGGTGAGGCTTTGCCACCTCTCGCCTGATTTTTTACATATATGTATATACTAATATTTACTATAACCATTTGATTAATTTCATATTGAAATATACATATATTTTCTGTACATTTTTCATTAAAATAAATGTTTTTTTTTTAAATATATATATCAATTTTTAATTAATATACCATCAGATATGAATTAATTAAGTAATTACACAATAATAATTTTTATAACTGAATTTGGAAAATTAAAGTATTTTTAATGCTCATATTAATTCAATTGCGTTATACTTCAATATCCATTATTATGAACTTTTGTATCTGCAATTAGATAACATTATCTTGTTTGTTTTTGATCATGTACATTGATATTAATATGTAATAATACTTTTGAATTACATTGTTACAGGCATTGTTATAGGAGTGATCTATTTTATTCGAGAATTCTAGTGTATATATTTGAAGAATTGTTGAATACCTTAATTTAGATGACCTTAACAAGTGATAAATTTAAAAGCATTGCTCACTGTTATTTTAAAATTATGCTCATTTGCTTGGTAACATTTGTTTCTTACTATTTTAATGGGAAAGGGGATTTATTATACATATTATTGTCAAACTCAGATGTGTAAATTGTATCATTTTTATTTATATGTATAATTATTGTCAAAAAATTAAACAGTATTATATACGCATCACATATTTCAGCTGTAACATTGATGTTTAAAGTCAACATTAATTATTCTTATTTAAAACGTGTTCCTTGTTTCAGGTCGATAAAATTGTTGGTAGACGTCAAAGAAGAGGTAAGGTTGAATATCGTGTACGTTGGAAAGGTTATCCACCTAGTGAAGATTCTTGGGAACCATATGTAAATCTTAAAGAAGCTTGTCCTTTATTAATAGAAAAATTTATAGCACACAGAAAAAAGCAAGGAAAAAACCTTCTCAGGTGTGTGTCTGATGGAGACATAAACTTTTCAAGTCGTAATTCTTCCCCCAGTCGCAAATTCATTCGTTCTTCAAATTCAGTGACATCAATTTCACCCTCAACAGCCTTAAGCTCAAACAATTCAACCCCAGTTTCAAAAAATTCGATCAGTCCGCTGCAGTCACAAACATCCACCGGATCAAAAAATGCAGCATCGCCCTCATCGTCTAAATTGTCAACATCGTCTTCAAATCGACAACTATCGTTACCTATCAAACAAAGAGGGAGAAAACCTACAGACCCATCAAAGAAAACTGCTAGTACATCGAAGAAAACAGTTACAATTAAATTTAAGACATCACCCACACAGGATATTCAGAAAACACCCACCCTTGGAGATTCACCAAATATCAACCGAAAACACAAGTTACCACTTTCATCGTCACCTATTTCAAACAAAGCAACCAAACGTACAAAAGTTTCTAATGATCTCGACAAGTCACCTTTAACAAAAACCGAATCACCGGAAAAGAAAGATGTATCTCCTGTGAATCATTTGCAATCGAAATCCAAGCCTAGTGTTGTTAAGAATAATAGTCCAAAAAACGTTAGTAACAATACTACAAAAACAGTGTCTACAAAAGTCACACCAGAAATGTCTAAGTCTTCATCAACAAAAAGTCAAAATGAGCAAACAAAAGCAGGCGACATTCAGAACATATCTGAACTTACGAAAGAAATGGGTGAACTTCATAAATATAGAAGAAATGTTATATTTGCTATCGATTTTTTGAAAAGGCAAAAACGTCGTCCGGATGCTAAGAATATTGTTGCTGTACTTCGCAACCAGTATAGTATAAGCGAGAAAGATTCAAAGCATCTGATTGATCAGTGTGTAAAACATTCTTGGATAGAACGGGTTGAATTCAAAAATGCAAGTAGTTTTCGAATTGTTTCTCAACAACATTTGTCCACAAAAATTTCAAATAAATACTTGCACAGGACCACTCCCAATGATAAGCGAAGTAACCCTAAGAAGTATAAACTTGTTAAACGCGAACCTAAGATAGGTTTGAAACAAAAGCTTTCTGACAAAACAAATTATGATGACAAGCAAAAGGAATGCACAGAAGCCAATGGTTCTAAACGTACGATTAAAAAAGTTACCGAATTCAACAAACCAAATATAGAAGCTGTTATTACACACGATGCTATTTTAGATAAAAATAAGCAAATATTCCATGATCTTCCTCGGATTGTCCCATCAGGTAAATAAAAATTTTAACACTATTTTTATTTCAATTTTTTGTTTCAACCATATTCTAAATCATGCAAATATTTTTTCTTGTTTTAGTATCGTAATATGATAATGACTGCTCATATAAACTGTCTAAAAACTTTTATAACTATGTAATCCTTCCATATTGCCTGAAAACCTACGTTTATAAAAAAATTAACCTACGTTTCCAGAAACCTACGTTACATCTTAGGTTTTTTTGGACAAACCTACGTTTTTGAGGGAATACATAGAGAACAATAAAAATGAATAATCGTAAGATAATAAAGTGCATATAAAAGCAGTTACAAAAAAAGGTAGTCGCGTTAACTCTGAAACTAAATTATTGAGAGAACACAAACAT
The DNA here is from genome assembly GCA_036023295.1 of Invenusta paracnida. NCBI lineage: Eukaryota > Metazoa > Platyhelminthes > Proseriata > Coelogynoporidae > Invenusta > Invenusta paracnida. The sequence continues at coordinate 3,645 of JAYRBW010010497.1, forward strand.
ATTTAATTAATCACATATTTAAAATTATTATTTTTTGTTATTTAAACATTTTTTAAATAAACCTTTGCAAGTCTTCAAATTATATTTATAAAATCAGCGATTTGTTCACATATCGCCTTCTGTAAATATCTTAAATAGAATAGCAAATTATAAAGCAAAACATGACAAAAGGCCATATTTTTAGTATTCATAAATAGGATGGAATCTTAGCATTACTGTTTTACTGTATACTTACCCATCTTACTTAACAGAGCTTGAGTCAAAACTGGAAGTCATAAAGTCCTTTTTAGCAGAATGCGTCAAAATAAGTTAGAATAGAACCTATAATGTAACAATAACCAGCAATTCTGCTATAATAATACTCTAGTTACATTTATTTTACAATTTAACTGCTAATTACCATTGTAGTTAAAACCCATCTAATTTTTTTCCGTTTTACAAACAAAACAAGGGAACTATATCGCCTAATTTGTTTGATTTAAAAAAATTAAGTATACTATTTTACAGTTAGTATATATAATCGTACATTTCAATTAATCAGTATCCGGTATAGAGACCATGTCAGGTTAATTTCGTATATTAATTTCAAAGATATTGAAAACAAATAAATAAAAATATTAACACAATATTAATTAACTCTTCCTAATAATTTAGCAAGTTAGTAAGTCCCAGTTTAGGTAGTTCAATTAAGACACTGTCAAGTGACATTTAAAAACATCCCTTATGATAATATAACGTAATTTGTCTCGTTTCCGATCTTGAAGGAAAATACGGTTGTGTAGTGTTCTCAGGGTGACGGTAAATTACTCCTCTTATCTTGTGCCAGACGTCAGTTTACATGACTGAGTGTTGCTCGAAAAATAGACCTAAGCCGGTTTTATAGTGCGTGATCAGAAAAAATTGTTTGTTTTTTAAGATTGCTGTGTCCTAAATCGATTACTATATTCCTTGTTTCAAGTTGAACAGTATTGAGCTCTGATAATTAATAAACCATGATGGAGATGTGAAATTTATCATTGAATATTCAATAAAAGCTTGACCGATGTGTTCAAGTTTTTATCAGCAATACTTTATACAACACACTCAGTCGAATAATCCTTATAGTATTATTTTAATTGATAGACGAGTAACGCAATTTAATGTTGTGAATGTTGAAGTTGATTTAATTGGTTTCTGCAGACCTGCCAACTTTCCCGCTTTTTGAGACTGTCCTGCATGTCCCGCGAAAGTAGATATATTTCCAGCGTTTTAAATATATTGCTTTAAAAATTGTTTTTTTAATAACAGTAGTTTTAGTTAATCTTGTGATTCATAAAAAAACAATAGTATATAGCAAATGAGTCTATAACATTAAAATATATACAGTATTGAAAATTTTTTAGTAATGAAAGGTGTGCAGAATATTTGAAAATTTATCTGAGAGAGTAGATATAATTGATTTCAGATGCATTTCCATATGCAAAACGTCGAAATTTTTGACTACGCGCAAATATAGGCTCGTCTTCCGCCTCGTCATGGGACCCCAACTCCGAGGGTATACTGTCCCGCTTTTCTATGTCATTAGGTTGGCAGGTCTGTTGCTGAATTTTATCCGTGACTTTCAGCTGCACTTATAATATGTTCTGCTATTGTTAAATGGGATAGCATTTAAGGGGTTCGACAGGTTACGTAATAATTGAACGCGCTAGCTTATACTGTGGTTATTTCACTAAATATAGATTATGAAGATATGAGTAAAAGCTACGTTTCTAAAACTTAGGTTATATATACGAAAAGCTTTTCTAAGTGCCAATATCGAAACATAGTTATTTCCAAAAATACTTTTCTCACCTTGCTTTCGTCTGAAAACCACAGTATTTTGTCATTAACTTAGGTTTTTTTGAAGCAGTAGGGTTGTAATACAAAAGAAACATTGTGTGTTATTTTTGTCATGTTTTCCCTTTAAAGGTATTTTTAAAGCTAAATATTTTTAGTCACTTATCAGTTTTTTCAGTAAAATCAAATAACATGTATTGTTGGATTTATGTGACGAAGTACAATGGAAGAAGAAGAATGACTTTTATTGGAAGTTCTTATTCATAGGTTATTTTGGTTCTTTAAATGTTACCTGTAAAACTTTCCAAAATTTTGGTTATTATAATATTCATATGAAATTGTTCGCTAGTTTTTATCAGCAATTGAATTATACGCGTTGTAGATATTTCACATATGAACAATACAACATTACTAATAATATTAGTAATAGCTTATTCAATAATAACCAAAAATTGGAACTAATTATCATATAATTTAGCAATATGCGTAATTATAAACATACATTGACCTAATGTTGAGCAATAAGATTTTATAAATGCATAACGTTGATCCCTTTAAGAAGATGAATACATTGTTTGTTAGTTGATGCAACGATGTTTATTGTAAGAGTACTGTTAGTCGTCGCAGTATTATATATTGACCTGCAAACCTGCACTTTGAGAGCCATTTTGTACTGGATAACCTAGTCCCAAGGTCACCACGGGTGGCGGATCACTTTAACCTCTGGGGTAGGCATTTTTTACAGAGTCCCTTAACTCTGTTACCTATGTATTACATTGTAAGCTGTGATCATAAGTAAGTAGGCGCGGCTGGGGTTCGAACCGGGTATTCCCTGATCCGACGCCAACCACGCTACCACCTGCGCCACGGCCACCCTCGATATATATACTTCGTGATAAAGGTCGCAACACTTATCAAGTGTTTGATCCAATCTTAGCACTGTAATCCCAGCCAAAAACCCACGATTAGCCTTATAGTTGTTGTATCATATCATTCATAAATGTTAATATTGGTTCCTAATTTTTACAAATGCTATTGCTTTTTTATTGGTTGAGTTACATAATCCGAATAACTAGGATACATATGCTATTTTATGGGTAAAACATTTCTGCACCACACAACTTATTCAGGCATTAAACGTTTTAAACCATGCAAATTTTACGTTTTTATTCAGAATCTCGTCATGGTCGTATAGTGCCCCCAGTGAGCCCGGTGAAGACTGTTAGTCTAGAGACTTCAATGAACAAGCTACCCTACATGCGCCGGCCTGAATTACCACACACACTCTCCTTGCCAAATGTGAACGAGTTGTCTGGACCAGCAGGCGGTGGTTCCAGTTGCCAACTGGCCGATGGCTCATCCTCAGTAACTGGGAGCAGCGAAGGAACAAACAGTAGTGAGTCGACAACGGATCAACTTGGCGGCATCCGGCGTACTAGTGTCCGACAGACTGAATCTACCTACCGTTACAAGGACATCATTGTCAGGAAGAATCCACAAGCTGGCTTCACGGAGATCTGGATCCACTCGTCATCGGATCAGCTTAAGAATCCCATTTCAATTAGAGTATGTTAAATATTGGTCGACTGTATTTTTTAGTACATTGTGATTTTCTTCTTAGTTATTATACCAATAGTCGTATGTTTACTTTTCAAAATTTTCATTATCTGTGATTTAAAAAAATCCAAAGAATATATGCCATCGGTTTAAAATATTGATATAACAAATTTCCTATGACTTCCGAAAAGGTTAAGTAAGCGAAATGGAGAGCTCAACATGTAAAATATGTAGTTTTCGATCTTTACTTTACCCTTTCTGCCGCCATACTTTTCTGATTTTGGCCCTATTAATACTTATTATTTCTTTCTCGTTAGATGAAATCCTAATAATCATTTAAACTTTTAAACAAAATGTATAATTCCTGATTTTTTAAATTACTGGATACCATTACGGGAACATTATAAGCCTTATTATGCATGCCTTTTAGATTCAATATTACAACGCTTTTTACTTCTATGATTTTATATCCAGAAACTACAAAATATAATTGTGTATTGCTTTTTTTAGTTTCCATATCATTTTTTGCGTATTCGTTGAGAAACGACTAGTAAGTTTTAGAGCCTTATTTGTAAAATTATGTTCTGTTGGTGAATATAGATACAGCTTCATAATATATATGTAGAGAGCTCCATATTTTTCTTTCACATTTTGATCCATTTGACTACGATAGACTACGACATAAGTGTTTAAACTACTAATTTTTTATAGGGTAAACTGGTCTGATATTACCTGCATTTCAATTTTGAGTGAATACTTAACGATGTTTTTAAATTTATTATCGTGCATATACACGAGTATATGTGCACTAATATATATACACTAATGTATATAAGTATATATTATTGTGTTTCTGGTATTTCTGACTAAATGTAATAAATGAACACTATAGTATTATATGTTTAAATACATGGTACATAAATCTATATTTACATTTCATTATGAAAATAGGCTTACTATCACACCATGTAGTATTGTGATGGCTGTGATAGATTAAATATTAATTCATTACCTATGTAGGTTTACTATAAATTCATTGTATATGGTTTCTACCAAAGTTCCGGATGACATTATTTCTCGGAACTACGATGTTTACTTGATTTCTTTGCTCTATTACTTTACTGTTGTATTTTTCGAATTTGATGTATCAATATGTAATATCAACATAATTTAATGGTTTTTAAGATGGAATACTTTTAATTGTATTTTTTTATTCTGATAATTATTATTTTTATTAATATCGTCCTGATAGTATCTGTTTTTTAACACTGATATTTGCATCCATTATTCTTAATTTATTCTCTCCGTCCTTGCCATCTAACAGATGGCAAAAATACGTATGCTTAAAATTTGTTTAGAAATTGATATACTATTCCGAAACCTTCTGATGTCTTTCATTATTAAGCTGGGCAATTAATATTTAACTGCGTATTATAGAATGGTACAATTTACTGTTTATTGTTAATAAATTCACTTCAATCTTTATCCTGAGGTACTCCTTTGGAAGTAATGCGTTAGTAATACAACGACTAAACACTCCTTTTATACTCCCATTTAAGGTATTGGAGGAGTTAAAAGCCGTACTGGATTCAGCCACAGTTGATGATACTTGTCGTCTAGTCATGCTATCTGGAATGGGCTCTGTATTCAGTGGTGGACTCGACCTACAGGAACTTGCCCAGGCTAAGTGTCGTGAGACTGCCGTTCGCTTATCTGAATGTCTTCGCGCCTTTCTTCTCACTTTGATTAAATTCTCTAAGCCGGTAGTAGCTGCTGTGAATGGTCCTGCGTTGGGTCTGGGGGTCACCCTCCTGCCTCTCTGTGACCTTATTTACGCAACAGACAAAGCCACCTTCCATCTCCCTTACACTCGACTGGGACAGATACCCGAGGGTGGAGCCAGCTATACATTGGGAGCGTTGATAGGGATACCGGCGGTGAGGCCCATATTTTACTTGTCATATTTCCATGGAGGATATTGCAATGTATAATTCTTGAATTTATCATTACTTTAAAAATTATACCTTACGATTTTATTTTTAAGCTTTTTGAGGGTCAGTTATGACTGTTATTCATTTGAATGTGATGATTATCCATTTAATACATTTTTAAAATAACTATTTTATTGGTACTATATAATATTTAGAGCAATTTCTCGCAAATGTTTTCTTTAGGAGCTAAAATTCGCAGCTAATTGTTGAACAAGACGAAAAGGGGTCTGCAAAATCAATAAGTAATGGGTCGTATTGATACGGAGATGGCAATTGCATTGGCTCTAAAAACTGAAAGGGACAGGGAAAATTAGAGTGAAAGAGCTAGTATGATAGATATAGCAGAAAAGATTGTTCACTGTTGTTGTCGCGGTGAGGAACCTGGGTTAGCTCCACCAGTCTGGCTTCACTTTCCTCAGGTACCCAAATTGCCGTCCGCTCGTTCTTTAGACTCTCCATCCCTGTGATGTCTCTCGATCTCCTTTCCATTTCCCATCTTGGACACTCCCCTACGTGGTCTTTGGTCTCCTCTTCTCCACAATCATCGCAGAACGCCTCCTCAATCTTTCCCACTCTCGCTTTATAGTACTTCGTTTTTGCGCAGTGCCCGCTTCTAAGTTGTGCCATCAGCACCTCCTGCTTCCTGTTTCCTTCCTCTCTGATAATTTTTCCTCCGTACACTCTTTTCAACCTCTCATCCAGTTTAGGCTTCCACTTGATCCCTCTCTTGATCACTCTCTTCACTACATCGAATCCTATACCACATACTACCATCGTCTTGTACACCTTCTTCATTGCCTTTCTGTTCCATCCCCAATCTCTAACTGCTACCGCTCTCATCATCTTTGTTCTCTGTCTCATTTTCTTGATAACTCTGTCTTTCTGAGAGATGAACGTAAGTCCTTGATCAATGTTGACGCCTAGCAATTAAATTTCTTTCTTCATCTCTACTCTCTTTCCGTCGAGTTCCAATTTCGGGTCCCATTTTCTTTCTGCGAGGTTGTTAGTGAAAAGGCACGCTTCCGTTTTCTTTTGGTTCAGCAATATCTTTTTTCTTTTGCCCATAGCTCTATCTTCCATAGAGCCTCTTCCGCAATTTTCTGGATTTCTTCTAGCTTAAGCCCCTTCACCCAGAATGCTATGTCATCGGCGAATCCGCTGTATTCCACTCCTTTAGCTTGGTGTTCGTTCCATTTATTAACATAGATCAAAAACAGTGCAGGTGAGCTTACTGCTCCTTGTGGTAACCCCTCGTACAGTCTTTTCAACTTTCCCACACTTCTCCCTATCCTCATCCTCGCCCTTCTGTCCTCCAGGAAACTCTTGATCCATATAATAATAGCTCTTGGTGCCTTTTTTTCCCTTTATTAATAATATCACAAACATGAAACATAAATACAAAATAAACCCAGCCTCTAGGCTGGTCAGTAGTAAACACTCTTATGACTAAAAGCATGCAATAAACTGTCTTATATACCCTCCCTACCCACGTGGGAGTCACTGATTGGTTGCAAATTAGTCATGAGCTAAAATTAGAATAAAACGTCATAATGAGTCACCCTCTCTAGCACGGGGTAGTATGGAGAAATACAGGAGTGTGAGACTAGAGAGAATGTGACTTACAATAGATAGATCTTGAAAGTTCGTCCGCAGGATTCCCCTTTCCCGGAATCCACTCGATGCTCAGTTCTTGTTCCCGAATCACAGCGAAAAGCACTTTGAATATCCTATGGTGTCTCCCTCGTGGATTCCTCAGAATTAACACATTAGGTAAGTTGTCCGTAGCAATAGAGTCCCCCTGACCTGCACACAAAATGGCAATCGCAGTGCCCAAAAGTTCCGCTTGCATTTGATCTGGGGAACTCCACTCGGTGAGATAAAATGGCTGTCCCTCTAGTAACACCGCTGCCGATCCAAGCGTAGCATCCGTAGTCCATCTCAGATTTTTCCCTATCCTTTCCTCCGGGGGCGTCCACGGGATATCAATAGGTAAGAATTGTTGAAACTCTTGTAAGAACACGATATCCGAAAGAAACCGCGGCGCCCTCATCGCGTAAGTAAAGTAACTTAGATAGCCGTTGATCCTCTGGATAAGGCTGGCTGCTAACAGATTGGGATCCACTCGGACGAAGAGTCGTAACAGCTTAAGATGGGCCTCAGGTAGGAGTATGCGGCGCTCATCTGCGTGGTAGAGGAGCCCACAAAATTCGAGTCTCTGCACCGGCTTCAGTTGACTCTTCTTAAAGTTGACAGTAAAACCCGCGGCGTTGAGAAGTTGGAGTAGACTGCTGACAGCTCCTTGCACCGTGGAGTGGCCACCACAGAGCAGTATGTCGTCTATATGGCCCCAGACGAAGAGCCCCGTGTTGGACGCTCGCAGGCAGTCGAGAATTGGGATGAGCGCTCTAGTCAGCAGACCTGGGCTCTGCGGGAGGCCCATAGGAAGTCGTTTGAAGTGGTAGTAAGTTTTCCCGACGTTGAAACAGGTGATGTACCGGGAGGCTGGCTCAAGGGCGATTGAGTAGAAAGCCTGTTGCAAATCAACTTTGGCCAGCCACCGGCCTTCAGCGAGTTGTTCGATCAAACGGACAGGCGGCGGAAGATGCACTGACACCTTCGGGAGAAATCCCTTGAGGTGCCTGAAGTCGACAATAAACCTGGAAGACTCTGCGTCCTTGGGCACTAAGAACGGCGTTGAGACAAAGGGGCGATGCCTGGACACTCTCTCCTCGATGATACCAGCTTTCTCCAAACTGGTGATAGATTGCAACAGGTACTTGGACGGCCGTGGTTGCAGACGTGCTGACGTTCCCGCTAGAGCAAAGAGAGATGCCCCGTGAATGTACAAACGAGCCGCGGCCTCCGGCATCTGTATAATCCTCGGGAAGGACGGATTGAGGGCTGGCTGTGACTTGGCAATAACTGGTGTAGTTACGTGCCGAAAAATAGGACCAATCGGTGAGGCCCACTCCTGAAACGAGTTGGAGTCCTCCAGACTCTCCAGAGACTCCTCTCCTCCAACGTCTTCTCCTCCTTGCTGTTGTGGTCCGCCTACCGGTACAAGGTACGGGCGAATATCTGGGAAAGGTCCTCCCACGGAGCCAAAGTCCTGTACTGTTGTCTCTTCTTCTCCTGTGGTCTCCTGTAGAGCGCTGGACCAAGGCTGGACCTCTACAGTTGTACGATCTTCTGTGTTCTCCAAGTTCCAAACGCTGCTCCTCTGCTCCGCTAGCCAGTCCAATATCTCCTCCAGGATGAGGGAGTTCTGTGGTGAAGGAGCCGCAATAGTTGAGAGAGAATCTCGGAGACTTCCCAGGGATCCGATGGGTGTAGATACGAATGGTCCCGGTCTGGGCAAATTTATCACGACTGTCGGCTCGTCACTCCATACGGGGCTGCCGCGTTCAAGTTCCGGCATCGATCTCGAGTACCCGAAAGAGGCGTGTAGAAAAGAAAATTCCGCCCAGAGAAAAGGCGGTGATGGCGACTCTCGTCTGATGAGCGCGCCAGCCTCTGCCCGGTCCACTCGCTCCTCCGGCGGTGTCCGGTCAAGATCCACTTCATGGTGTTCCAGTCTCTTAGCCGTTGCCCGCCCCTCGAGGCTGAGTGTGCTGGCCATTGTAGTATCCTCTACCTCGTCCTCCTCGGAAGTAGTTTGGTGGATTGTACCCTCCTCTCCAGGGCTGGTATCCGTAACTTGCGCCCCCTCTCCACGGGGTCTTTGCTTGGGAGGTCCTCCCCCCTCTAGACGGTGCGAGCTGCTCGGCACTGATTCCAAGGACATTGGTGATGTCCCCCTCATCGCGACTTCTTGCCAAAGACCAAGATCCGAGGGTGGCTGTTGACAAGTACTCCATGCGCCTGAGAACGAGCTGGTGCGCTCTCCCCAATGTATTGGCTTCTCCGACTGCCAGCAGCGTTTCCATTTCGTGGACGTTTCTCGCTCCAAGTCTTTTCTTTCCTTCATCCGTCTGGACCCATTCTCGAATTGCTCTGAACTTCGCTTCCGGTGTTGCCTCCGTAAGAGGAGCACCGCGAGCAGCATTAAGAGGATCTCTTCTTCCTTCCTCCTCTTCGTCCTGACGCTCCAATCTTTCCAATCGCTGCAAAATTCTCTCCATGATCCGTTCTTCTCCTTCCTCATTAAGCATGCTACGTGTAGAATCTCTACAGATACAAAGTGGGGCACACGAGCAAAAACTACAACCTCTACGGTCAGTAGTAAACGGATCATAAATACACTATTTTATGATCCGTAGACGCCATTTTGAGTCCTGGTGATCTCATATTAAATTTTTTCAAACTGATTTTGTATCAGATG
>JAYRBW010010508.1:0-13327 GCA_036023295.1 Invenusta paracnida
AGAGAGTTTTTGTCCATGGGCGCGGTAAAAAACCTCCGACCAGCTTTCATCACCTCACCTAAAGAGTATAGAAAACAGAAATCATTTTTAAAAGTGAAAGTATTTAATAAAGATGATATTTACTCAGCGGATTTAATTCATATACCAAATAAACGCGGGTACAAATATATTTTAACTGTAATAGATTTATATACAATATTGGCGTAGGGAATTCCTTTAAAAAATAAACAATCTAACACCGTAAAAGAAGCTTTTGAAATTATAGAAAGGAAACATAAAAAACTTTGGGTTGATAATGGTTCTGAATTTTTCAAAAAAGTATTTAAAAAATATTTAAGTGAAAATAATATTGAAATGTACTCTACTTAAAATGAGGGTAAAGCCGTTGTTATTGAGCGTTTTAATAGGACGCTTAAACAATTAATGTACAAAAGATTTACTGAACAGGGGGGTATCAAAAGTGGTTGGAAATTCTCCCAGAAGTTATTAATTTTTATAATAATAAAATCCACTGACATCATAAAAATATCTCCAATTAAAGCTATCAAAGGCATATCTATTCAAACTGAAGCGGCAGATACTATTGTAACAACCAAACCTAAGTTTAATATGGTACCCGCGTTCGCATATATAAATGGAAGAGTCACTTTGAAAAGGGATTTACTAGGTATTGAACAAATGAAATATTTATTGTTCATAAAGGGAATTCCACTTCCCCTATAACATATGAAATGAAAGATCTTGATGGAGAGAAAATTATAGGTAGATTTTATACAAATGAGCTGCAAACAACAGAGTTCTAGTGATAAAATGCAGGCTCACTTTGGAAAATGTTTGTGATTTTTAGAAATGTAAAAATGCCATAGTTGTTAAACATTTAAAAAAAGTTTGCTAATGAAGTTTGCCAAAACTTCTAAATTTTTGGATGAAAATTGCGCAAATGATTTTTTGAGTTTGAATTTCAGGGTAGCACGCGCTGGAGAACCCTGGGACACCCACATACCTTGAAAAGTAAATAAAAATTTAAAAATGGAGAAAAATGATGAATATTGGATGTGGGAGGTTGTAATTTGAAGTTTTTAAGATGGAGGTTTTTTTAAATTACTGTTTCTGGTTTTGAAACTCAATATTCACTTTACTTACCTAAGTACTTGTTTGAAAATCTTTACATATCAATTCTTTAAATCTGTCCTGTTAGTGTTGACCTTTTAGACTTTCCATTCTTAGTTATATATACACATACATATATATATATTTCTTACTCAAGTTTTTTATTCTATTTCTCGGACAATAATGACATCATCATTATGAATTGTATTGACGAAAAAATATTCTCGCTAAAATTCAAAGGAAATATTTTTATAGTTACTTATAATAGGTTTTACCAATCAAATGTAGTGGATAATCAGATCAAATGCCACTTATATATGTACATCAAATATTAATTTAAATGTTTAGTATATACAGCAAATGTGTAAATATCACATACTAATTCCAAAAGTTTATTGGACAGCGAATGGGAAAATAAGTTGATAAAATTATATTTATGTAAAGCTGAAAAGGCATAAAATCTTCATAAGGACATTCATTCATATGTACAAATTAAATATTTGTTGATAATAATTCTGAAATACTCAAGAGGTATAACGGATAATAATAATTACAAAGGAAAATAATTAATCTATTGTACTTTGTAAATATTTTATGGTGTTCTTTTTAGATGCAAAAATTAAAGATTTACAAATTAAATCAAATAAGATTAAATAAATGTATGAAAAAACAACATTGAAACAATTATATAATACTTAGAACATAACAATAACATATTTAAGTTATTAAAACAGCCTACCTATAAATGAGCAGTTTATGTTAGTTTTGAAATAAGTTCGATATTTATACACTTACTAAAACGTACACACAGAAATGGACATACATATACATATATAGATATTGTATAATATATATACTGTATATACATATATTATACATATACTTTTTTCTCTTTATAAAATTCATTCGCAATTTGACTGTGCTTGGTGAAGATATCAAAAATATATACTTTATCAAATGCTAATTGCAAAAGACAATAAAAATGTTTATAATCATAGTCCATAATCATGCTCATACTAAATAATTAAGAGAGAGAAGAAAGGTTAATTATTGTTGATATTGTAATACTATACTATATGTAGGTAATATATGAATAGCTTAAACCGAGAACAGAAACATCACATTATATAAGGGTATACCATTCTTTTAAGTATTTAAGGTACATTTAATGTTAATATAAGACATATGTTTCAGATATCAGCTACAAATGTTACCAATTTTATAATGATTGCAGAAGTATTCTGTTGTGTTCACTCATATTATACACTGTAAATATTACGCGTCTTTAAACTACAATGTAATAAGACGCATAAATTAGTGACGTATTATACACTTAACTTCTGGTCGAGTGCACAGAATTGTTGGGTATGTTTATGCTATATATATGTATATAGTGTCATCTATACAAATGCATAGAGTTTTAATCACTGAAAATATGCTTCCATCGAAATATATTTATATTATGTGCACTGCATGTTTGTGTAATATATTTTCTATGTATTTATTTATAGGAATCTAAGGCATATTAAGCTACCTGGAGTTATTTGACACTTTTTGAAGATGTTCTTGAATCTAGAAAAAGATTAATCAATGGATTTAAGACTATTAAACGATGATATTTTGTTAGAGATTTGTGAGTATTTATCGATTGAAGATTGGTATAACCTTGCTGATGTTATTCAGCGGCCATTACTTTGCCCAACCCTTTTACAATTCGACGAAAATTCTTCTTCCAATATTTCCAAATCTTTGATACTTTCGAGTACACTAAACCAAAAAGGAAGAATTCGTCGCATCATTTTTGACAAAAAGCACTTTTTTTCTATGCCAATTTTTCCTAGAAGAGATCTCATCGATTTACTTTGCTCCTTCAATTTTCTCGTATGCCTTGAGGTGAGGAAATATATTTTTTGGGAGTCTCATGTCATCCGCCTATTGTGTAATATGAAACACTTACGAAGTTTTTCTGCCGAAATCGGCAAAGTTGACTCTTCTGACTTTGGAGAAATAAGCAGACAAGTGAAAGACATTTGCTTAAAATTAAAGTATATTGACTTCGTATTTACAGGAGACCAGAAATATTTCATCAATTACGCTGGAAATAATTTGTTAAGTCTAATTTCGAATTGTTTTGGACTTAAAACCGTATCACTTTTTTATTCTTCCATTGGTTACTCATTGCAGGATATTTTTGAAACGAAAATTGTCTGTAATTGGCCCTTAATAGAAAAATTGTATATCAACTTCTGTTTGATAGACAACGTGATTATGAATGTCAAAGAATTTGTCCAATTAAAAACTTTAGTATTAGTCGGTGACAACAGGAATGTTCAGAACTTAAACTTACCGGAAGGGGCAAAAGTGACACAGGAGGTTTTTCCAGTGGAAACAGGATTTCCATGTTCAATTATGAATCGGAGAGCTAAAATGGGCCGAACTGCATATTTTTATTTGGAAGATAAAGCCACAATTGATCAAGACTTAAACCCAATGCTCGAGCAGTTGTCCATTGCTCTATCGAGAAGTAAGTTCGATTGGTTGGGAGCACTTTATAAATTAGAGCATCTTAAAACATTTGTTTTACTCTTCCTTGAGATTGACACGAGAGTTTCTCTTCCCAATATCTCTATTGGACTAATATCCTGCTTTGTAAAACCATCGGCTCATGCTCTTGAAAATCTTGAATTGCCTTTTTTCGTTTGGGAACAAATTAGTAGATCTTATTTTCTACTTCCGAACTTGACCACATTGACAGTAACGGAAAGGGAGTATCACCCAAGCTCAAGCTCATACTATAAAGATGAAGTTATAACAAAAATTTGCTCAAAAGCTGCCCAAAATTTGATTTATTTGAGTCTGAACCGACTTGAAGGTCTACAGGGAACTTGTTTGGAATCAGTTCTAACGACATGTTGTCATCTAAGGGAGTTACATATTGAATGTTTATGTCCAAATCAAATGGTCTCCAATTGGTATGAAGCACTTTCCTTGGCTCCTACACTGCAGTCATTGTATTTAAATGCAGATTTGAGAAACGACGTTCAGTTTTTTGAAATTCTTCCAAAGTGCTCTTTTCTTTCTTATATCTTTGTTCATATTTGCAAAAACAGTCATGTCGAAACTCAATCTGTTTCTCAATCGCTTGAAAATGCGATTCGATCTGCAGTTCCAAAAATAAGAAGTTTGTCATTTTTTGTCGCCACTTTTGATGGATTTCCCGAAATGATCAATTTGTTCGATGGTGTGAATGAAAAAGCCGCATTTTTAACTAGATTGAGTAGCGCAGCACTTCACCAGTTGAATTTTAATTATCCTGAATTTCATCGAATGTTCTGGGGAAAGTTTTATGTATAGACCAAAACTTGTGTGCTGTTGTCGTTTTCATCCAAATGTCGTAAAATCTTGTAGCCATAGTTTTGTACATTATTTGATATTAATTTTTTCAATTGGATATTTTCCTTTATTTTATAATTTTTCTATTGTATTTTTTCTATTAAATATATCAGTTACTCTTTTTTCTAATTTTAAATACACTTTTGATGTAGAACAAAATAATTTGTTTAATTTTATTTTAAGAAACAAATAGTTATGAGTGAAGCGATTTTTAAATATACATACCTATAACTGAAATACATTTTGTTAAATTAAATCTAAAAAATTCATATAATAGTATAATACGTCATATGAAATATTTTTTACATTTCAATAATAGCAAATAATTAAAAAAAGTCTCAGTTTTTATGTTATGAAACAAGTGATAAATAAATACAGGAATAAAAAAGGATTAAATAATTCGCCATTACTAGATCGTGCTAGGAATTAGCATTGACATTTATTAAGTTTGGTTATTCTAATATGGAATTAGTTCATATTCTAACTTATTAATTGTCAATGTAGCATTTTTTTAAATTATGATGCAGAAAAAGCCTAAAATCAGAAGTTGTTTTATCCGAGAAATATTTTTCCTTTATTTAAGAATTAATAATAAATATATTTTAACCATAATTATAATTGAGCATAGAAAATATAATTATACAAAAAATTAACAAGTCTTTGTTTTCCAGCTTTGTGGATAACGTAACCAGTTCATTAATATATTATGTATATTATACATGCATTATTGTCAATTGTGAATATCAATAATTATCAATAATTATTAAATTCACAATAAAGTTTTAGAGATCAATTTATATGTCTTATTGTATTGTTTTTAAATTACCATGCTATTGTATATACCAGAATGCTGTATTTATAATTTTTGAAATGTATAAAACTTTTTGCAGTCTACCAAATTATACATGGGACTTTTATCGACTACCTAATATTTAGTGTGTAATTTGGATTATTTAATTATTTAATTATCTATTTATTCTTTTAAAATAATTTTGTATAACATATAATGCTGATATAGCTATTAAACTATAACCTATGGTATTAAATATACATATACATTTATTTATTTAATTATGTATTTATAAATAATATGTTGGTAATACATGCATATTAATATGTATATATAAATGCTATGTATACTATGGGATATATAATAATTTAGATTATATAAATTCGATATCTGGTAAGTACTTTCATGATATTGTATATCATATAATACATCTAGAATTAAAATAAATGTCATTTTTATTATCAACAGAACAGGATCAGGTAAAATAGGTAAAAAACAGGTAAAATACTTGATGAATGTATTAAAACAGTATTATTAGGTATACATTCAGTTTTTAGGCAATATGATGTTGACAATTTTACTAAATAAATTTGATCTGTTTACATTACTGCCAAACGACGAATTGTGGTTTTTATTTGAATTATAGTTCAACGATAACACAATAATATATATCTCTTACTTAGTTCTATCTCAGATAATTCAGGATCTTTTTCTAACCACACACTGGATATCGTCAATTGCGACGTGTCATATTGTTCTGGTCTTGGAGGTTAGAATGGATGAGGTAGCGTCTGAAGTTATGAGATTTGATTTAGTTGATGATGTTGGGAAAGTAATTGTTGAGTTTTTATGTTGTTGATTTACCCTGGTCGATCAGTCCTGAGATAGACCCCTTTTAAAATACGCTCTCTTAATTCAACTAATTTTGGGGAGAATGAAAGGTAGAAAATATAATCCAAACATAAAAAATACTAAACAAGTCTAATGAAAATAAACTTTCAATAAATGTAGCACTATGGCTATTCTACGAAAATCGAACTTTAATTCAACCAAAATTTCGGATGTTCAGCAAGTTTGTCCTTTTAAATATCTTGGAATTAACTTTAACAATTTGACTATATAGGTGGAATAAAGACATTTCGGTTACTGTCAAATGAGCTTCACAAACGCTTTATATATTACGCTGGTACGCAATTCACAATCTAAAAGACCCTTTAAATACATACAATTCACCAACCCATTCTATTATACAATATTGTAACTCTGGGAGTCACTAACTTTGAATATTGTGAAGTCACTATATATTTTTATATCCATTATTCGTTAGAAAAGAACTCATTAAAAAGAAAAACATAAAAAATACTACAGTACTGAGTCTATAAAATTACAGATTAGATTGCTCTAAAATCTGTTTGCCCGACCTTGCTGACAGAATTCACAAAGTATACGATTATTAAAGCAATGTAAACAACATTCACAATATTTTTGCTAAATTAGGTTTCAAAAACAAACTTACAGTGTGTGAATTTACATGACACCTTCGGAATTTTAGTTTTGTAGTAGCATCTGTAGTAGTATTTTTGCGTTGTACAACAGTAATTTTTTGCTAACCTTTTATTTTGCTTGCTATCATAGATATTTATATTTTCACTTGTTCATTGACCCCTTTATGTTTAATTTTGTTAACA
Source organism: Invenusta paracnida (assembly GCA_036023295.1). Taxonomy (NCBI): domain Eukaryota; kingdom Metazoa; phylum Platyhelminthes; order Proseriata; family Coelogynoporidae; genus Invenusta; species Invenusta paracnida. Next base: position 6,982 of record JAYRBW010010508.1, read on the forward strand.
TTTGAAGACCACATTTGTTAATTTGATACTTGCTTATTGCATCTCGATTCTTATTTGATACAAAATATTATGCTTTTTAATTATTATACTTATTATTATGGGAAAAATATATATGTATAAAAAATGAATTACTATTTATTATTTATTCATAATATTTTACTGAAAATTGTCAAACAATTGAAAATGTAGAAAATATACTCGAATAAATACAATTTTTTTAAATATATGTAATCTATTTAAAAATGCTTTAGCTGTGAATGTTTTTCTTCCAAAAGTATATTTCACCTGTAATGCATTTATTAACACAAGTATCATTGCAGATACAGATAGGGCTTCTTAGGTAATTTGCACTAACTGAATCTAAAATATATTTTTGTATACAAATCTTTAAAATAATATGTGTAATATATTAAGGCTTTTCAGAGACAAAAAGGTCGTTTATGTACTGAGAATCTTTACTGCTGAATAACAAATATTTTCTGAATCTAAAAGTATTTCATTAAGTATAATTTGATGATTATAATAAGTATATTGCGTATACCACTTATCTTGGTAAAAAATAAAGAGGTTTAATTATTAGACGCTTTGTATAATCTTCATCGGTAATAAAACTGCAAACTATGAACAAATTTTAGCTTATATGTATGTATATATGAAAGACTAAAACTCAAATTACATAATAGTTAAAGTTAATCAGTACAAGTTTTATTAGAAGCAGACAATTGGTATGTAATAGCAGTAGTGAACAAGTTAATCGAAAACCAATAGATTACTATATTAACAACTTGGCTATTAAAATACACGATAGAAACAGTAAAACCGATTACAATATTAATATATTACGATTAGATATATACAGAGTACTGTTGTTGTGAAAAGTAGTCTGATAAAGTACACTAGAAAAAGTTACTTAGCGAGCAGAAAGGGTAGGATAAATTTATAATCGTATTCATTCATTAGATGCCTAGAAAATGAATTAACGAATGGAGACTCTGATGAGAGACTGTATTAAAGGGTTTTTGCTTGTCAATGATGACCCACTTGAAGTCAGAGTAATTTTCATCAAAAGACAGTGTTCGAAGGATGACATTTGATATGTTCCATAATTATGGATCTAATTGACCTGGCTGTTTGTTCGAAATTGACGGCGTTATATTGGTTGCAGATAATATTGTAGCTGATAAACATAGTGAAGCACATAGTAGGCTTTTCGGTAGTCTTGCAAGCTGGGCACGCCTTTAGACAGCTGAGGACTTTCTTTTTCTTGGTGGAATTGCTAGGCAAGTGATTTGTCTGTTATAAAAACAAAACGTATTTTTTCGTGAAGGTTTTTTTTCCAAGCTTAATTATTTCTCTATGCTGAAACTCTCAAGAGTATCAAGAAATGAGATTTTATTATCAACAGGTACTTGATAAGTAAATTTGATGTTATACCGTGGATACTGTTAGCTTTAGACAAGAGGTATTCTTGAGTCAGTCGACTGATGAGTGAAATATCGTCGATTTAGCTTAATTCCAACTTTTTCTAGTGTACTCCGTAATACTACTTTTTACCACATTAGTACTCTGTATATATTTTTTTCTTTGTTATTGTAATCGGTTTTACTATTATGGCATATTTTAATTGCCAGGTTGTTCTGATACATATAATAATTTATTCATTTTAGATTAACTGAATCACTACTGTTATTAAACTTGTACTGCACAACTTCATTAAAAATTAAAGTTGTTGGTTAAAATAACTTTGTCAAAAATTGTTTGTATTTTGCAGTTTTATAACTAATGAAGATTATACGAAGCATCTAATAATTCCATTTCTTTATATCTTACCTAGATATAGGCGATATACGCAATATACTAATTGTAATTAATTACTATAGGTAGGTATTGCCAAACGTCAACATATATAGATTATGATTATCTAACGAATACTGGCGAATTAGTTACGTAATACTTCATCAATCGAATTATATTAGTATTTTGGCGACCAAATAATTAGTATTTAATTAATTTATAAGAATATTTTTTGCGACAATAAAGTATTTATCATTTCCTGATTCTAAAAAAATCTGTTCGGATATCTATATGATGGTTAAATTATTTGTTGAATTGAATTGTACGTGACAATTTTCCTGCTTTAATAAATTGTTTATAGATGCCAAATAACATCTTCCTGGGTAGTCAATGCCAAGAAATGTTATCCGGTAGATATTGGTTGTTTAGTGAATCCGCATTTAGGAGACAACTGCTCACCTACTCCCCATTAAATTCAGACCTGAATAATTTTCAATATATAATAGTTTTTTCTCATGAATGTACAATCCTTTAAAAATATCTCTCAGTTATGGTCATTTTGTCTTTAGCTCTTAACTTATACTTAGTTTTAACTCTTTAATATTATGGAATTTAAAGATAATTTGTATAATTAGTTCATTTTGAAAATACAAAAATTCTAATGTTTGGTTTACTGTAGTAATTAGTGCAAATGAGAAATTGTTTTTATCAAAATAAATGATACTATTATGTACAAGCAAAAGGTAGATAATAGTTACATAATATACTTTATATATTTTTGATAAACTTGAGTGGTACAAGTAAGGTACGTGTATACATGAATACATTTAGTTTTACAGGACACATTACATGTTTAGGCATATAAAGAGTGAGTTAAAACAATGAATACAAGTATATGTATATATCTCAAAAACAAATTATATATAGTAAAGATGTTACATCGTTCGGTTTTACAATTACCGGACGATGGCATACAGATTGGACTATAAACACTTGATAAAACATTTAAGTACATACATGTGTATATCTGTAGATAGGATAATTACCTATTTTAGATAGTATCGGAAGATATAACTGAAAATATTCTCGCCTAATAAACGACAAGCAACACGACTGGAGAATAATTTATTATGTTCATAATCGGCCTCTATATGCAGGTTAGTGATCGTTTGTTTGTGTGTCTGTACGACAATCATGATCAATTTGTCAGTTAGTATATAGGTACATTGTGTTAGGCAGTTGGGTTCGTTGTGGTACTTCTATCTCTCATTTTTGTGAGATCTATTTTCCCTTTGGTGCGGGAGGAATGTGAACAAGGTGTTTGGCTTTCTCGTACAGTCCAGAGACGGTCTAGAAAAAAGGGCGGGGGTGGGTGGGGGGATCATATAGGGAGAGTATTGTTATTTATTTGTTTAGAGTTGTTTGATCAAAAAGTAGTACAAACAAATAAAAGTACAGAGCAGGAAATAGACACGAAGATAAACAGAAGGTAAACTCAATCGTCCCTAAATAAACATGAATCGTAACAGAAAACGTAGACATTGTTTGTTCGATTCCTGAATTTTATATGAGTAAGAGTATTACGTTTAATTTAGTGAATTATTTCTGATGATAAAGCATAGGTATAGTATTTATTAATCAATAAAATTGGAAGTGGATACACACTACTGTAAAATAAATGCACATTATTTTCCATAAGTTATTTTAGTTTTAAAAATTAAAATGTGCAGAATTAATATTTATAATTTTTTAGGTAACAGTATAATACATACATATAAAAGGTCTGGTAGATAGTCTTGTGCACCCAAAATATTTAACTATACAATGACTAAGAGTAAGAATTACTAGTCTATATTCAATCTATCATCAATAAACCACCAAAAAACTGCAGCCTTACTGTAACTAACTCCGCCCGACGGACATTGCCTCATGCATAGTGTGTCTGCCCCCAAACATGGAGGTACCGCAATCTATGTAATAAATCATCTTAAACCTTCCCTAATCGACGAGCTTACAATTACAACAACTGGAATTATCTCTGAACAACTATGGGTATGCTCCAGCTCAAATTTAATGAAACACTCCACATTTCCAGTTGTTACAAACCCCCTACTAGCTCCATCGCAGACTGTATATCCTCGCTAGAAAAATCGGCTGATTATCTAAATAGCCATAACATGAAATTCCTCATCACAGGAGATTTCAAGATAGATTACCATTCTGACAATCTCAATTCTCAACACAACGCTGGTTTATTCTCTATAGCATAGGTTTCAAACAGCACATTACGGGACCGACCAGAATCATTGCCAAATCTAGCTCAACAATTGACTTATTCCTCACAAACTCCCATGATGTGAATTTCCTTGAAGACTGCTGCAGCATAGAAGCAGACCTCTCCGACCATAACATAATCAAAGCTAACTACAATTTAATTATCAAGCATAAAAAAACATGGTCAGATTTAGATCCCTCAAAAACTATTCTCTTGAAAACCTTTCCTCAATCTTACTTAAGGCAGACTGGTCACCATTTAAGGATCCCATCTTCAAGAAGAACCGGAATCTAACAACTTTGTAATATGTACTATAAGTAAAAGTACTCGAATCCTATAAACCCAAATTACTGTTCCAAATACAAAGTCAACGAATTAAATCATTACTTTGCAAACGTTGGTACCTCAGTTGCGGAATCAGTAGGAAAAGGCCTCTTACCAGACACTCAACATTCTGACTCAACTACCGACACCTTCTTCCACCTCAAAACAGTCTCTGAAAACGATGTCCGAACAGTCTCTGAAAACGATGTCCAAACAGCTCTTCGCACATCTAAACCATGACATCTCAAGGTTCGGATGAGATCTCTACCAAATTCCTGAAAGATGCTAACCCCATTATCATACTTCATCTAATCAAAATGTTCAACTTTCAATAGAACTCAATGAATTTCCCACAGTATGGAAAGAAGGAGTGGTCATTCCCATTTACAAAGGTATAAGGGAGAAAACTCGTCGCCTTCAAACCACAGACCCATATCTCTCCTTTCATCTTCAAGCAAGTTACTTGAAAAGTTAGTACACAAACAACTCGGCACCTACCTCGAGACGCACTTAACTACAAACAAACATGGGTTTCGTGCCGGTCATGATTACATTTTCTGGAAAATATGAAGTAAAGAAACTCATACGCTATGGAGTTTCAGAACAAACAATATCTTAGCAAAAATCATATTTTTATAATTGACATCAGAAAGTGATAATGCTCGGAATCCGTGAGCCAGTCTACTCTGATCTTTTCCCTGTAAAACATGACGTTCGACAGGGAAGCATACTGGGATCACTACTTTTTGCAACCTTCATTAACGACCTATCCTACTCTCAATTGCTCTCTGATAGCATAATCTACGCCGGCGACAGTCAGTTCTTCCACTCGGCATACCTAAAAGACCTCACATCCCTTATTCTTCGAGCTCAATCTTTCCTAAACCAAATCAAAGAATGGACAGTAGCCAACCAGATGCAACTAAATGTCTCAAATACAACTTACAGGGTCATTGGAATTCCTCACATTATCAAACAGACACCTGACATCACGCTAAAAATTGATGACTCTGTTCTTCAAAAAACCTGGGTATCCTCCTGGATGAAAACCTGAATTTCAAACAACATTCCAACTACATAACATCCACCTGCAGAGGCCTTCTATGCAGAATATCAAGGAACAGCAATAATCTCAAAACTGTAACTAGAAAACTACTTATCAAATCACTCATCTTCTCGAGATTTAGATATACCTCATCCGTATGGATCAACGCTTCAAAGGGAAATCAAAGAGCAGCTAAAAAATAATCAACTTTGGTGCCAGGGTGGTCTACAGCAAAAAACGTCCGGTCTCGGCTGCTCCACTCATTCAAGATCTCAGCTGGCACAAAGCAAATTTATTAAGTGAAACTGAAACTGCTTTACTAGCTTTCAAATGCGCAAAGAATGTAGCCCCTAGATCTCTTTGGACTAAACTTATCAAGGGGGCCATAGTAAAACCTCTCAGAAACCATTCTGAAACTTTCATCGAACCCAGGTGCATCTCGACGGTGAATTCTCAAAATTCCTGCAACCTTTAAAGCTAAAATGAACGCGTTGAACTCTCGTGTGTAATTATCCTTTGTTTCATTTCCATTCTGTACCTAAAATTGTTATTTTCCTGTTTTCCTTTATTTCATTCATGTTATTATTTTTTCCTCTTTTTGTAAATTATCTAGAAAATCTTCTGTTCAGAAAAAGAGAAATATACTATCCTTATCCTTATGAATATAACACTATATTAAACATGACTGTGTTTATAATTAGTTGGAATATTTTTTGGAATATATAAAGAGTAATTTGAGATTCACTACTATCATAAACGCATATTGTTTAATGGAAAATTTAAATCAGAGAGCTAGAATAATTTTCTAAAGATTTTATTGATTTCAAATTCACAAATAGATAACAAATTACAGGGCATAAAATAATGGTTTTATGACCTGTATTTTAAACAGTATAATATCCAAAAAA
>JAYRBW010010519.1:0-13324 GCA_036023295.1 Invenusta paracnida
ATAAAACTAGGGTGGATGTACCTCTCTACCCAAAAATGATTTTTAAATTTTCATTTTGGATTCTGCCTCTCTACTAAGTATAGGTATATGGCAGAATTTCATTTTCACACCAAAAGTATATTTAAAGAAATAAATATGTTTTGGCAAACATGCAATTGTTTACATTGTTAGCACGCTATAATCCACTACACAGACTTAAATCAAAATCGATTCTTAATCTGCTCTGTTTGTGAATTTTAGAGAGAACGTGTGATTCATAATTATTAATTTTTCTTTCGTAATTTTTCTTTATTGTTTGTATTTATTATATCTAATAATTTATGTTTATATTTATAAATAATTAAGTTCAATAACGTAAATTAGTTATACTAAAATTATTAGATCATGTAAGATTAACTTTTCGGTATGTATTGAAAATCCAAACTCTTCATTTAGAGAACTTTGGGTAGAATGCGAAAACTGTCCTAACTCGAGTTCTTCTAAAATGCTAAATAATTTGGAATAAAACGATCATCATCAAAATGATTTTTAATTTAATAAAACCAGAACAAATCTTTTTGAAACAGCAATTAAAGCAAATTTAAAGAACCCGTTTTGTGTTCAATTACCTCATTTATAATTTTTTTGTATTTTTTAATAATTTATGTAATTATTTTTAAGTTGCAGGTGATCTTCGAGACTTGGAGGAACTCTTAGAGTTAGGACAGTTTACGCATTTCACACTAAATAATTATTCAGTACGATTGTATTTTATTTTTATTTCGCTTAGTGCATTTGATAGCTTATAATCTTAATTAAATATTTTTGGTTGCTAATTTTAGGGTTACTGTTTAATAATAGAATATATATGTATATCAAGCAAAGCCATAATATATAATAAGACTTAATAGTGAAGTAATAAGCAATTACCGCTCAGCACAATATGAGTCAAGAAAACCACATTGATCCCACCTTTTAAATATATAACTTCGGTATATTACTGATGCCAAGATATATATATATGTATTTACATATAATTGGAAATGTGGGATTATTGTGGTTTTCTTGACTCATAATAAGACTTAGTTTCTCTGCATTCGCAGAGTATTCCTTTTTTCACAGTACTTGCGTACTGTGAAAAGAAAGCAAACTTCAAAATGGCAAAAATGGAAACAAACCGAAATTTGATAGATTCTCCTATAAAACAAAATAAGAAAAATTATTATTACTGTAATTATTAAAATAAGACTCCCATTTCGTTCTTATTTCTCGATAGTTGACATTTGGTATATATGCAAGTAATAATTTGTTTAAATAAAATTCTAACTTAGAAGATTTAGTCGATATATTATTAAAACTGTATCAGAGAAATATTCTTAAAATGTTGATATTAAAATTCAGTTTTAAATAGTTCTTCGGATAATCACAATATGAATTTAAGGCGCTAAAAGGGAATTATAGTCCTATTTACGTAGTGTATAGAAAATGAAATTGTACCTGTTTTATGTTCCGTTTTCCGGACTTTTACCAAAATGCATTGGCTCCTAGATAGTACCTACGTAAATTACGATAACACTAGCACGACCCCCTTCTTAATTGACCACAGACTTTGACAACGTTGCGGTTCAGCGCCTTTACACCACCACACCATCGATTGGCAGTCTGACTTCCACGATGGCTCTAACTGCAGTAGCCGCGTCGGTGGGCAGTGCCGCCAACACGTCTACTCTTTACCACTACGATGATGATGACACTTGGATGGAGTTTCGGACTTCCTCTCGTCTTGTTGAAGTGGGTTCGGTATACTGGCAGACCTCAGTCTGTCTCATCGGTGGCTGTCTTAACCTCATCAACTTTGCCATTTTTTCTCAACGACAGTTCTCCAGTGCCACGTATATCCTCATGGCGGCGCTGTCCATTGTTGACGCCATCACTCTTTTCTTGCGAGCGCCACAGGGATTCACCTTGTAAGATTATACACGTACATCCTCCTTTTTAAATGTGATTAGGTGTATAAGTGAGGCAGTTTAATATATTTTTTATTCAATATTTTTCCATTTAATGAAAAAGTGTTAACTTGATATAGGATATTTTAACTATTTAACCAAGTTATTGTTTTACAATTTTTTAATGATTTTTGAAATATTTATTTCACTCAATTTCACGAAGTGTATATTAATCTTTGATACAAAATATGGCGTCTCTCTTACAATATATTTTTATACACAAATTATTATCTAAAATGAAATAATTGTTGCTAACTCATATTTACAGTTATAGTTCTGTAGTTATACACAGAATATTGATTGTTTTATTTAAAAGATGACGAATATTAAGTACATATTCATTGTTTTTATCGGTTTCTAATATTTTTTAAAGTTTTTCTTTTTTTATTATTCGTTGATGCTAACATTCTGTAAATGTAACTTCCTCGGCACAAAATATATTCGTTTTATATATTGTATCATTATGCAGGTATGAATAATGAACTAATTTGAATATTAATTTTTTTAAGAAAGTAACATAACCACAGGATTATTGCGTGTTTCAATAAATAAATTGATTAATATATATAAAAAATTTGATAAGGACAATCACTGTACTACTTTTACCATTATATAGTGATATATGTATTAAATAAGATTAACATTTGCATGAATATTTCTGATATTTCTGATATTAATATGATTGATCACGGTTCTCATCATTCATAATTTCTCGAAAATTCTTGTGTTATGCATTAATACACTTAATCATAGCATTCAATATTTAACTGTTTTAATAATTGGTTCTATATTCACAAGTGTGGATTATGTTTAAATTATGAGCTTATTTCTGTACATATTTAACATTAGTTGATTTTTTTTATAACATACAGTTAGTATGTGACATAACTTTATATGTACATATATATATATTACTTGAAATTGTTTATTTGAAGGCTTATAATTACAAAATAATATTTGCATTTGTATCTTATGCTTATTATACATATTATACGTAAAGTATAGTAAGATAAAAAGACAATATATATTAATGAAGCAGCTTGAATAGTCATAGAATTCTTTTAATCAATATTCTTTTAATATTCTATTACAATTGAAACATTATCAATAAAATATATAAATATAATTTACAAATCTTAAATTATATATGTTGTGATATTGCATATACATACACACAACTATTAATATACACAAGCCAAATGGTATAAATTTAGTGTCTTTCAATATACATATTTATATTACGAGGGGCGATCAAAAAGTTCCCGGAATTTTAAGAAAAACTATTTATTTTACATAAATTACAAACAAGTGGTTAAATTACAAACAAGTGGTTAAATTACAAACAAGTGGTTAAATTACAAACAGGTGGTTAAAATAGTATATGTTTAACTTAAGTTAATTATAAGCTTGCTTACTTAATATACTTAATAATATATAAATATATAATTATAATATTCTAATATAAATATAAAATAATAATAATAATTATAATTATAATTATAATATATATATATTATACTTACTTATTTACTCATATATTACTTACTTACTTTATCAAAGGATCAAATAAAATATACTTGCGAGAATATAAATTATGACACAAGTAATGTACACGTAATATAATATTTTGTCATTTAACTAATCGTTATGTTAGTTTTAACGTTTTCAAAAAAAATACCTACAATTGTGTACATATATATGTATTCCATTAGATTTAAATAATAAATATTCATATTAATTGTTTATTTATGTTATACATATACATAAGATAAAAAGCGATCGGATCGGTTTATTCATAAAAAACCATACTTATAATTTCATATTACAAAATAACTAATCGAATTATTTTACATCATTAAATCTAATAATTTTAACCAGAGAGTTCTTTGGTCTACCGCTTTTAATATACTGTAATCACTATTGCATTTTACATAAATACATTTACTTAAGAAAAGCACCGATTCAATTGACTTTATAAGCTCTTATAAGTGTTCCTCTGCTAATAATAAAGATATTCGATACATTAACAAATAATATAACGTTTCTTAATCTTGTCTGGTTCCAAAATATTAAAATTTGAGGCCTGCATTGCAGTATTTTCTAGACGATTTGCTAAGTACACTCGGTAAATTGGTATATTAAAGGGTGCGTGTGCAGAATGTATATAGGATATCCAGGGTATCTACATATGTATATATCCAATATTTTAAAAGAAAATCGCCTGCAGGAAAGTTAAACATATATAAGAATAATTAAATCACTTCTATAAAAAATGATATCGATACAAAAACGAAAATGTTCCTTCCCTTTATAACAAATCTATAATATTTTAATGAAAATCAATTGTGCAAGATTGCTTTATTATAGTTTTATGGATTAAATTGTTTGTCTGTTGTTAATTTAATTAATTACTTAGAGGCATACTTTCACAGATAAGGTTTAAATGATATACTGAACCATTGTTATACCTATATTTTTTAGTTAGAAAAACGAAATGTTTTATAAAGGCTTCCCTTTCCTAAAAGTTATTATTTGTTTTTTCCGTTATTATCAAAGCTATACAGACAGACAATTTCCCCCGTAGATTTAAATAGGTAAGGACGATAAACTGATGTGCTAGTGAGTTAAGAATCGTATAGCTCACATTTTATATTCGCAATTGAGTATATAAATAAATATAAATGGTAAAATTATAAATACCTGCTAATTATAAATGACATCACAGCATAATTTTCAATAAAATGAATCAATTAGTTATCCTTGTAGAACATTTCCTGATCCCCAAATACACATAATAGTTGGTTTGTGTTCCTACATATGATACATTTCTAACGAGCCTGTATTTATACTATGAGAATAATTTACTTACATTTATGTTTAAAATGTTTTTTTGACTTTTAGAATAATAGAAAAAAGTCTGTTTCTCATATTGATATACAAATAGATATATATATCGGCTAAATAAATCAAGCTTTTATACCTACACAATTGCATATATTTATGTATGAAAATATATACATAAAATAAGTTACACAAATGTAGTGTTTATCCACAAAAATGCATTTTATTATGCAACAATGTCATTATGATTTTATAAATGATATGCATATATTGTAACGAATGTTAAGAAATATGTAAGGTTTACGAATTTTAAATAGAGAAACTAATATCTGCAAATTGTGTAAATGTGTTTATCATACAATGGCCTTACTGCAAGGATAAAGATATAACTTATGTAAGTCCAATATATTTATAGGTTTATAAAGTCCAATACCCAATAAGTATATAAGTATATAACCAATTTATATATTTATGTACTTCATTTATTTTATATAGTGGTTCATATCTGTTATTTTACTATTTTACATTAATTAATCCAAAATATTTTCAAAACTCTTAAAATTCAGTATTCGTTAAATTGGAAGTCATCAATTTTTATTTTAGCTTAGGTCTTTCAAATGAAAGTTTATTTCATACATTAAAATATTACTAAAAATATAACAATTCCTATAAAGTTTCATTCAATATATATATTCTTGTTCTAAGTGTTTCTCGGCATTTCTTGTACTTATTTGAATATTCCTCTACATTCACAACTTTAACTTTTATTATATTTACGTGAAATATCCAGTACTATTAATGGTTAAGAATGTAATGATAAAATTGTATTTTCCAACTCCTTTTTTAGTCTCTTTTCATGACTTTGTCTCCAAAACCCTAATATAGGTGTGATCCAATGTGGTGCAAGGACATACGCATTTTCATATACATGTATTCTCTCTATGTGGAGAACCCACTTACCAACATGACGGAAAACATGAGTGTGTGGATCACCGTGTCCCTAGCTCTAGAACGCTATATCGCTATGCGCCACTACAATCTTTCCAAAACCCGATGCACCGCCTACAACACGCGTCTTCTCGTGCTGGGTATTTGTCTCGTGGGAATCATCTTTAATCTCCCTTTCTTCTTCACGACGGAGATTGAATTTGAGCAGCACAGCAACTTCACCGCAATAGTCACCAACTTTACGCCCTTCATGACCTCTCCAATTTACTCCATCTTCTCTTGGATCCGCCTCTTTCTCGTCCAGCTTATTCCTCTGGTCTTCCTCTGCGTCTGCAACTGCCTTCTCCTGGGACTGGTGTACCGGCACAATCGCCGATTCATCAGTCGTCCTTTGCAGCTCTCAAGCAACACCTCCCGTCGGCGCTCAGACACACATACAGCACGAAAGCAGCGTGCCCAGAGCAAGCTCACAACTCTCCTCGTCGCGATTATTTTCCTCTTTCTCTTTGGTCAAATACCACAGGCCTTTGCCTATCACACTATATTTAACGCGCTGGGTTACTGCGATCCAAAGGTGACCTGCCTTTTCTACATAACCTACCGGATGGTGACACAAAACCTATGCCTTCTCGCTTACTCTGTGACATTTTTTTTATACTTGGGACTTAACACTCACTTCCGAGCAACCCTGTTTAGCCTATGCTTCAAGAATAAGGCCTTAGTCAATGGAACAACAATAAACAAAAACAACAGTGATCAGGTGGGACAAATGGAGGGCTCCAATGTTATACCCCTTACTAGTCCGGCAACAGTAGCGCATGAGGACTCAGTTCCTAAGCTTCCCGATTTAGTGTCTTCTCATTTCGATAAAGAACAGGAAATAGTGTATATTGAAGAGGAGGATACTCTTATATAGCTCCCGCTGTAGTATAATATGTATATCTATACATATACATGTACTATATAAATGCAGAGTTTTATGTATTTTTAATTTTTACACATGTTTTAGATAGTCTGTCAAAATATGAGTATAATATATAGTACATTAAATAATATGTTTTCTATTCCTGTATACGATACGATCTCCCCACAAACAAAGTAATATATATTTTCAAAATGTGAAACGTATATCAAACTCTTTATCATTAATTGGTTATCTTGTTTTGATCTATCAATAGAAGAAATTACCAAATATTTATTACTTTTCTACATGTAGCTATATATCTATCATTCTCACATCATGTTAAAATTCATTTGTATAGCTTGTTTTCTGCCGACTTCTTGTGACGTATTGTAGGTATACATCTATTTTTGAATATCGTATTTTCCATTCATTTTGTTACCTTTGAATATATACATACACATAGTAAGATCAATATACAATGTGACCACCAAAAATTGCAAGAAACTATTGTATATTTTTTCTATATAATATTGCTTGATAAAGAGCACAATATCCAAAATTAAGCAAAATAAGTTCCATAAACACTATTTCCATATTAATTAAAAAACTGGGCACTAATCTAAAATTTTGACAACCAGTTATTGTTATTAAATAGATTTTTCTATCACATTTTAAAGGTTTTCAGTCGGATTTAAAACATAACTATTGATTTTCTAATCAATAGTGTTTTAAAAAGTATACGATTATATCTCAAGTTTATTAGAAACAAGCGATTAGAAGGGATATAAAAGTGGTAAAGTCAAAAATGATCACCAAAAACAAAAATATTTATAATTTTTCTTCACAATCAAATGTTGGCTATACCTATATATGTAAATATGAATTAAACAGAGTAGAACATACTTTTTAAGGATTTTATTAGAATATGTCTGGAGACCAGTATTTAAAAGTTTTCTAAAATTTAAACTAAAATAATAATATATGATTATTACAACTTGGTCACCCAAAAGCTTTAGAAAAGTACACTTTCAGATATATCTTCTTAAGTCTTAAATTGATTCACCGAAGAGCTCAATTAAAGGCAGAATTATGTACATTTGTGTCATAAAAATTATTTTCTCTTACCATGGTCACCTAAATAGTTAATTTCTTATTTGGTAAAGAATCTAAATGTTAAGAAAATTATCAAATTTATATGGTTATAACTGTTTCATTATTAGACGCAATGTAAACAAATAAATTTATTTAAACAATTAAATAGTATCGTTGCCATACGTATCATGTTATGAAAACATCAACAATTTTTTAAATAATCGAAAGAATTATATTCACAATGATACCCCAAAGAAATTTCGAACGATGCAAATACAGTTATCTTTCTCAAATTAAACAGTTAAGGCCTATTTAGACCAAACGCAAATATGACTACATTAAACCTTCTCTAAACGTAAATACGAACTGCCTTAAACCTTCTCCAAACGCAAATGCAAACTGCATTAAACCTTCTTTAAACGCAAATGCAAACTGCATTAAACCTTTTGATTTTGCACTTTACATTCCAGTCTAAATTGCACCATGCTATCAAACATTATTCTATATATTGACGCCATTAACACTCATTTAGTGGGAAGAGATCTTTTTAATTAGAATTGAATATAATTAGACCTTCGCAACTAGGAAAAATTAAAGTTTGGTACCCTAGTAAGAAATTGATTATTTTGTGATCATGGTAACAGAAAATCCTGTTTTTAAAACAATTGTTCGTAATTAATGGGAAATTAAGAGTAAAAATCTTTTAAAACTTGCAAAGATAAATGTGAAAAAAAATTGTTTGTAATATGCACTCACTTTTTACGTTTGTGTCACTTTTCAGACTTTGTCTTTTATAAGTTCATCATAGTGTGTTTCAAATAGAATTAAAAATCATTCAGATAAAACAAAAAATACTTTTTGCAGTACTAATTTCGTATTGAATTTTTAAATTAAGCAATCCATTTTTATTCATTTTAATACATTTTCAGGTAGTCCACTACCATAAGTTGTAGCTTCTTAGACCTTAATTATAAAAATAAAATTGAGTCATAACATATTTCAAATGACGAGATGAGATGTATGTAACTGAAAATATACTTTGAGCAATAACTATTTATGTATAATAATTTACGAATAATTTGTAAACCTTTTATTGGTTCTCTCTTTATATATACTGTTATTCAAAGCTCATCTATAGAATAAAACAATAGTTTTCTTGCATTTTTTGGTTCATTGGTTTTAATTATTGTTTGTATTCTTCTAATATAAATGTATAAATATATAAATATATATGTATTTATTGATAATAATATAATCTGTGAAATATTATTGTGGATTAATGTTTTTTGTTTATAAAACTTTATAATATTTAAAACTATTGCTTCATATTTGTCTTCATCTTAAAGTGTCGATCATATTATTCATTTGTACATAAAGATAGTTTGGTACATTTAAGTATCATGACAAATTTGAATAATAAAAGTTTAGCAATTTATTACCATAAAATGACATATTACTTACATGTATAGGGACTACTCTTAAGCAGTCTAAATAACTATACATTTATTTTATCAAATTTAATATGTTTTGAAAAATGAGTTGGACGAAATGATCGATATGGGAATAATAAAATCCCGCAATGCGTGTTCATGACTATTATTATATTATTATATTTATTCTATACATATTCTTACTGGCTTCTTATTTTCCATATTGGTTAATGTCAATTCTGTAATTAAATTGAAATATACATTTATTAAACTGTATTTTTTTTTCAAGCGTATTTTCACGTAATTATTATTTTTTTTTTCAGTTAATAACGTAAGAACATAGCTATTTGCGTATAATGTAAATAACGTATATATTTCTTATCGGTACTAAGCAAAGTTCAATTCTTATGAAAAACACCAAAAGTTTTAAAGAACAATAATAAATATATATGTGCTTCCTTTTAAGTTACACAACTTTTTAATATTGACATCAATAAGAAAGATTTTAGAAATATAACTTATTGCACATTTCACTAATTATACCTATAATTTACCGTTGTTTTCAAATATACCTATTATCCAATAGCCTACCTGATCATATAAATATATTTCATATATTATACATATCCTATATATGTATATATATAGGTATACATACATATAATATTATAAATATATTATTTATTAGTTTCCATTACGTTGTGGACGTACATTATACCTATATATTAGAGAACAATACTCCTTTATTCATACTCATACTGTAGTAGTCTGTTCAGTTGGTTTCATAACTGCTAAAAAATAGCAAAAATGAATAGGTACTTTTCAAATTTAAAAAATATTAAATATATATTATTCCTACTTTTCAATCTTGATTTATATAGGATTCTTTATACTCTTTATAATGACATATATTATATAGTCTTTTTTCATTTAAAACAGGTTTAAAAAACCTGTGATCATTTCGGTCGGATTTTTTTAATAACACTTAAAAACAATTTGTGCTTCAACACGACTTCTTTAAATTATATAGGAAGAAGAATTAAAATTACACATTGAGGTAGTATATATATTGTTTTAAACCGTCTAATAACTTTTGACCCAAATTTTATACTTATAAGGTTGTTTTTATAAAATAAATTTTAAATCATTGAATATTGAAATTATTTCAACATAAAATTGTACCCTACTAGATGTAAAAATATGCAGAGAAAAAGAATATCCAATCAGTTTTTTCATCAAAAGAGGATGCAGGAATTGTCTATATTTGTCATAGCCTAAAAATCAATAATTGAAAAAATGTATTTTAAAATATTTATATACTCGTAATAATTGTATGTATAATTTCTTGATGTAACATCAAAGTCATATTTAGAATTTTTGACTTCTGTAGATTATTTTCCTTTGTACATTTTTTGATATGAACAAATTAAATTTTCCAACTGAACACTACTCATAGCCATGGGTTTCAAGCCAAAATTCATAACAATTTTATGTATTTGTATTTTATTTGTATAATTTTAAGACTAAACTAAACCTTAAGAAATATAAATTATACTATTAATTATATACTATTTAAAAGTTTTTGTCCATTTCATCTGGACTATTGAAACCTAAACTATATTTTTGATAGGTGCGGGTATACACCCCTTGGGAAAAAGTGTTGCAGCCCACTGCTATTTGGCACAAAAATACAATTTTAAACTGAAGAATATTTGTTACAATACTTTAAAATATTACAGGATTTAATTTTAGGGAGGCGTCATGAAACGTGTTTCGAATGTTATTCGAAAGATATTCGCCACGATATTTTTCATAAATTTTGTTATCATATATTTATGAATTTTATAGTTTAGACGTATACCTATGTTCCATTAATTGATCTATGCATTTATGCATTTTAAACAGAAAGTATTCTAACAATTATATCTTGGCGCCATGTTTATATCAATTTCTTCAATGCCTGTACTATGTATCATCATTATAATTTTAACATTTTGTTTTTTAAATCTTGGTGTCCCTTTTATATCAATTTCTTTAATTTATGACTGTACTTCATATAATCAATAGTATTTCAATTTTTTCTTGAGGAGCTCGTTTCCTGACTTTCATTTTTTCGACGCAGTCATTTTTGTTGAGATATACATATTATGTATTTCTAAATGTAATGTGTTTATATGTGTTGTTTATCCATGTTGTTTATAGATGTTCATCTCCATTTTTTAATTGTATGCTCATTAAATATAAAGTCTTGGGTTCCCTTGAAATCACTCGTTATTACCGGATTACTTGTCTTATCCAAGCTCATATGGACATATGCTATCCAAAGTTTATATAGTATAAATCGATAACAAATTTGCTCGTCTTGAACCAGCTTGTACCAACGGTATACTGTATATTGTGTTTAAAGAACTATGTACCATACAGTTTTTTTAACGTTTCTATTGGGGTAAAACAAGTTATTGGGAGCCTTAGTATCACTAAACAACACTATAACGTGCTTGATTATTTTGATAGTATTTCATGTAATTGTAAACATATTCATTATATTATATTTCTTGTGGTGTTTCAGCACAATGAAAATGAAGCTTCCTCGCCGGAAGCATCAGAATTTAATGGAAATTTGGGACCGTGTAGTGTTAAGATGTTGCGGAAAGAGATGGGACGATGTTGAACACATAATAACTCTTGGGACTTATTATTACTTGTTTGATTTAAGTTATCCAACATAGTTTGGTCTCGTTCTTGGTTTTATCCAATAGTTTTGCTTCAAGCAACATTTTTTACAGCCACAAAATTGTGAAAATCTGTTATTGTAAACAATTGAAATGAAGTTAATAAGTGCTTTTTTATTAAACAGCGACCAAGTTGAGTATGTGTTATCAGAACTCTCGTGATTTAGTATATAAAATCATTCATATATGTAATTGTATGTTGATGTTCCCTTACTTTATTTATTCATAACTAATTTGAATCGGTTATATCGTTATATGGTAGTTATTTTTGTAGTAATTATAATTATCTACAACTATCATTATTTACGAAAACAATGCATATACTACTGGTAAAGTACGCTGTTGCGGAGTTTTTGAATATTTTCAGGGTATCATTTCTATTTTGGTTGACCAGCTTATTAGGAGGTGTTTTAGGCAGCCTTTTGGCAGGCGCGGATCCAGGGGGGGGGGTCCAGGGGTTCCGGATCCCCCTTGCTCACTTTTATAAAGTTTGCGCCTATCTTGCCTATGAAATTAAATGTATCAGCTTGAAAAATGTAATTTATGACGCCTATGAACACAGAAAATATATATACATACTCTATACGTACTCACTTTTTGGCGCCTACTTTATAAATTGGCGCCTATCTCGCCTATGAAATTCAATTTATCAGCTTGAAAAATTTAACTTATGACACCTATGAACACAGAAAATATATACATACTCTATACGTATTCACTTTTTGGAGCCTATTTTGTAAATTGGCGCCTATCTCGCCTAATTTCGAGTTCATTGTGTCTTTTATTGTCTTGAAAAATGTGCTTAATCCACTCCGTGAAATCCCAACCAAGTTGCTGAAGCGAGACATAGACATCAGATGCGCATACACATCACTGATGGAAATCAAAGGAAGATATAGCAATGCTTAGAACTGATATTGATGCATGATTCCAGGTGTTATATCAAGACGCTTTAGACCTAGCAAAAGAACTTGACACAGATGAGCGTGCACCTCGTGCGAAGGGGAGAAATATTTACCGTTCCACACATCCTTCAGAATCCCCAAAGGAATACTTCAAACGATCATTGACAATTCCTTTTCTGGACGACATCAGAATGCAGATGGAAGAACGCTTTGCTCCAGCCGCCAGTGTAGTGTCAGCTCTCTTCAGCCTCATTCCATCAGTTATCAAAGAGATGGATCTATCAGAACTTCAAAAACTTTGTGAAGATCTCATAATGTACGAAGACGATTTACCACATTACAGGAGTCTCCGTAGTGAATTAGAAATATGGCGAGCAAAATGCATTAATATGCTGACACCTCCGGAGTCGTTGCTGGAAGCATTGAATAGATGCAATAAATATATCTTTCCAAACTTGATGGTGCTCTTGCAGATTGCCTGCCTCAT
>JAYRBW010010530.1:0-13324 GCA_036023295.1 Invenusta paracnida
TTGATCCTTTTGCATGGCTTTTAATGGTAGTAAGGCCCATGCTCGATAAATTAAATGTCTTACAACACAGCATGCATTTAGCTTTGGTTCGATCATTTGACACAGCTGACAACCATGTAAAATCAGGATTATCTAACCAGCAAGTATTAAAGTAGCACTGCCCAGCATAAGCCATATACTTATGAAAGGGTCAAAATATAAATTAAATCCAGATACTGAAGAATAATTTTATAATAGGCACTTGGTGCAGAGAGGATGAAATAAATAATACCAAATTAACTAAAATGTAAATGACTTTATAACTACATAGGCATAATGCAAGATGTAAATAAGTGAGCCAATCAGGATTCAAGTGTAGATATTGATCCAACTGAATAATGTAGAACACTGCTACACAATACAATGTGCCAAAAAGAACAATTGTGTTTTTTGTCATGTGAGAGAGAGACACAGTCCACCATATAATTTTGCTTTTCATTTATATAAATATATATATATATATAATAAGGACAATTTACCATATATACTGTTAAAATATTATAGGTATTAGAAGATTATCTGCATAACTTTTTATTACAAGCCAAAAGGGGGTGGCTGTAAATAATATGGCACTAAGTCAAAATTCCTGGTATTTTCCTTGATTTGTAATACAAATGACATTTTTCAGGTATTTTCCCAGGCAGGAATTCACTATACAATTTTCCATGGTTTTTCCCAGCTTTTAAGTCTTGTGGGAACCCTGTATATAGAAAAAAGGTTATGCATTTAAACACTTTACTGGGTATATAAAAAAGAAAATAGATCATGACATTTCAAGTATCTTTAACTAGTGATAAAAACCAATACTAGTACATGCATTAAATAAGAAAAGCAATGTTACATAACAAGATAAAATATATAAGTAGAAATTAAAAGCAGTCCAGGTCTGTGCTGATACAGCCATTGATTAAATTAGTCTGATTTCTTCTAGGATCTAAATCTCTATGAATAGAGGAAATGTATAATTTGTATGTAATAACAATAGTATCTATGTGTTGTAAGATTGTACATAAGAGGAGATGAACTATCTAGTTGTACAGGGTGTTCAGTAAAAAAACAGTATTTTTTTATGTTTACATATTGTAGTTCCTCTCTTGATTTTAACTCACATGTTCTTGTTAGTTGTAAGAAAGCACTTGTTCTCCACAAATATGTACACCAGCTAACAATTAACTCTAGATTTTAATTATAGTTGCTATTATAATAAAAAGTACATTGAACAAACACACAGAACAATTCACAGTGCATTTCAGAACATTTTACAAAATTTCTTCTTTGTATTTAAATAAACACATGAACAAACTATAATCATCGCAATAAAATTTGGTTAATAGTGACTAATAACTGTATGGAAATTCCATTTTTTTTACTGATCACCCTGTGCTATCAATGTTGATTTTTGTATGGTAAGGTATTTATTTATGGAGAGGTTAAAATATGTATTCTTTTAGTAATATATTTATAAACATTAATGAGTTTATAAATATTCTCTTTGATTTCTGATATAATTTCAATAATACATTTTACAGCTGAGTTGTAAAAATTATTTTTGCCTATCAATTTATTAAATCTATATACTTGGAAGTTATGCTTATTTTTATTGCTAGTTACAGCTCTGTTGTAAAAGTTATTATATATAATAGTGTTATTGTAAATTTTTTGTATTTCTGAATATATTTTTCATCTGTTCTTATTTAGTTATTTTGTGTACTGGTAGGATTTCATTTTCCAAGAAATCCTTGTGCAATGTTTTTTTATTTATATAGCAACAGTACTTTTCTCTCATGCAAAGCAGACAGCATTGACGTATCGGTCGAAAGAAGAAAAGATGGGTAAACACACAGAGAGGAAGCAGACACTTGAGAAATGTACATAAATTTGATAAGGACAAGATTTAAATGATGATGTAAGTCATCCGCATGTCACTTGTGACTGGTGGGATAGTAAAGAGACAGTGTCAATCTCAAGAAGTGTTCTGTTTGTGGAATCAGTGTAAATATTAATTTTATATATACTGATCATATAATTGTGTGTTTGGACTATTCTTCCTTTCCATCGATGACAATCAAAGCAGAGTTTATACTTTAAAAGACCGAAATTTACTCTTTCTTTTATAGTTTATTATAGTTGTTTCTTTATAGAGTCATTTGATTTTCCTCAGTATTATGATTGGATGTCTGGTCTTACTCTATTAATAAAGTTGTATACAATTTTTGCTTGCTCTTTCCCATTTTCTTTACTCTTTTGGTCAGGACTGAAGACCAAACATATTATACACCGTCCCAACATTTTTTTATAATAGGAGCATAATAAGGGTGCCATTCTGCAAATAATGCATAACATTAAAAATTGCATTATAATTATTCCTATGACTATTTAGTTATTTCATTTAACTAAGTATTATCCTATAGGAATGAATATGGACGCATTTCATTAGTGGGATGCAAACATGAATTGTGTCATATAATGGATGCAAATTCATTATTTGGAGGCAGCTGGGATTAGCTTCAAAATACATAGAACATTTTTCATAACATTAACTATTATCTAGTAAAATATTATATTTCCCCTAATTTTATTTGTAGAGATATATTCAAATTAAAAATAATTCACAACTACATATTATGGATGCTTTTCTTTATTTGGATGCAGCATAATCTTTATTTGAACTAAAATCATTGAATAGTTTAAAATAATTATATACAATTTGTGGTAATCCTAGGTTGCTGTTACGCAAGCACCACAAATTTCTGAATACAAAGTAAGTAATTTGATTAATGATTTATTTATATTTTATGTGTATTTTGATAGGTACTTATTAATACTTTATTAAACCTAACAGAATATTTAATAAACGCCTATAACTGTAATTTAAAACTAGTCTATTCATCCTCTACCAACTCCAAGGTTCTCAGTTCTGTAGCCATTGATCTCTACTAGAGATCAACTGAGAACCTTGGAGTTGGTAGAGGATGAATATAAGTTACCAATTTAGATCATGACACTGCAGTATCATAGAGTGCGATTGTGATTTTCTATTTACAGTGCAAGTTATATTTGAAGTAAAATTGCTAGTAATATATGTGAGTGACAAAGAGTGTATAAATCATTTAATATATATTTTTACTCATTATTAATATTGGTATCTGTTATGTAAAATTCTTTATAATATTTTAGCAATAGTAATAGTATATCATTTTGTATTCTAATTAATATTTTTTATTATTATTTTTACTGTAATAATTTCAATGACTACGTGTTGCTAGGAGTGTTTTAGTGTAAGTAATATGACTATAATGTGGCATGTCTATAATTGACATTGTTGATATTAATAATATTGTTGACTGTAATAATTTTTGTCGACTTCAAATATCAAATATGGTTACAGCAATACCTTTAATTTAACTTTAATGAAGTATTTATGCTTAATAGTTTGATATTTACACTGCTTGATAACTATTAATGTATAATAATACTATGGAAGGAACTATTTTACATTAATAATTTAATTGTTTAATAATATAGGCTTTGTAATATTAATGTTAATTTTACATTAGCAAGAAATCTGTGCAGTTTAACAATGTTTTTTTCCTATTTCAAAATGAGACTAATAATTTTTAAAACGCTATTTTTCGCACTTTTTTTAAAGTATGATAAATACCTGATATATAGTATTTGATTAAATAAAAAGAATAACAATTTAAAGAAGACATTATAGATGATTGAAAAATGATATATTAAATAATCAGAAATGTGTACATACCGGCACAAGTGAGTTTTTATTGATGACCACAGGTCTCGTCCTGTCGTCAAAAAGTACCGCGTCCCATTGTTTAAGTTGTCCCTGTATTATTCCTTGTGAATAGTCTACCCCTTTTTATTAAGCTTCTTACTACAACTTTACTCAAAGCTCTTTTTTTTAAATACCTCCATTATTATAACTGAAAGAGGTTTCAGTATAGGCATTTAACTTTAATTTCAGAGTTTTGACGTTTTTGCGATAAAAGATTCCGTACTGCGAACCCCTTAATGTATAAACGTTCCTTCGCACTAAGTGCTGCCAGTTGGTAGTTGAGCTTTTGCTGTGCTTTTATATGTCTTGACAGTTTTTACTATTTGTATCGAAGTTTAGTCGATGATTCAATATGTGACTCTTATTTAAGGTACGGTTGCTTGTGTTTATTATATTTTGGAATAATTAATGAAATGGGGATATATATCTTGATTGGCTTTTCTGGCCCAGGCTGTGAACGTACCCCATACTTTCTACTTTCTAACAATTTCCATTTACTGTCTGTCACACATCTATTTGAGTCATTGGCTGCTACTTTGCTAAATTATCAATTGTTTTCTTGATAATATGTTCTTACGTCGTTACACGATCGCGTCACAGGGTTTATGCATATAGGACGTCTCGCAGATGCAGATCAGCAGTTTATAAGTAAATTTTAGCACAACTTTATAACTTAGGTAACATATGAAGTATGTTTGTATATGACTGTCATCAATTTATTGTCTGGTAAATAAAATTAAAATACAATCTTATGATTTAACAACAACCATGGATGAAAAATGAGGTTTTGTCCATTTTGACATATATATGTATATATGTAAAATTAGTAAATTATTATAGGTAAAATTAAGAGAAATCACATTAAAGAACAGAAATCTCTTAATCAATCTGCTATTTTTTCTCATACTGTTAAATGTAAATTAGAATTATCTGTTAAGAATATATTCTTCACATAACATTTTCTAATCATAGAGTTAAGCATAATTTATTTAATTTTGACTCCTCTTCTGTTTTACAACTGTTAAATTTATTTGAATTTAATTCACTAGTAATAATTCAGTTTCTTACCTTGTATAAGTATACCTACATTAGTGTATAGTCTAACAATTTTTACTGCTAATGGTTGTAGTGAAGTATGTTGCGTTTTTAATAAATGTTATTTTTACTGACTTTATTTTTATTTTATAAATATTAAATTTACTGCCCTGTTAAATTAATCCTTTATGTTGAAAAAAAAGTAACCATTCCATTATATTTACAATAAAATTTTGATGATGTAGACTGCAAAATATAAATGAATTTCATTCAGATATAATGAAACTTAAGTAACCTCAATAGGTGCCTTAATTGTAAGTAAAAATTGTCGTACTTAAGTTAGGAAAATTAATTTTTATCACACCATTTCATCTTGGTGTGATTGAAATAACGTAAGTATAGCTATGTGTCATCTTTTAAGCTTAAGTATCGATTACATTAATTTTTTAACATAGTTTTTCTTATACTTAAGTAGGTATCAATACATAAGTTTTAATCACACCACCCATGACGTAGTTATTTTTATATTTTAATCAATAAACGTAAATTACAATTAAAAGTAATAGATAATATATTCTTAAGGGGAAATCAATATATATATATACGAAAATCGTAAAAAATTAAATCTTAGGAATTATGTCTTTGGTAGACTGTAAGGAGATATAAAAATGATTTTTGCAAATATCTTGGTAAGCTTTATAATATATTATATTTGTATACTATTGTACCTACCCATACAATTGTTTAATTTACAATCAATACAAAAAATTATATATATTATTATAAGTTTTGATGTATACACATACCTACTTTTAAATTTTGAACATATAAATCTTAGATTTTAATACATTTATATATATAGGTATGTTGTTAATGTAATAAAGTTACAACATATTAAGTTTAGAAATTCTCTATACTGCATTTTTAATAGGTACGTTACTGCTTTTCAGTTTCTATTGATATTCTCCATTAGCAATGGGTATAAAGACAGTTTTTATAATAACGAATCTGCAGATGACAAAATACCGAACAATAGCCATAATTCCAACAAAAAAGATGACGAAGCCAGAAATAAAGATGACGAGAAGTCAGGCCTACAAAAACCAAAAAATGCGGTGACTGCAGCTCACCAACAGTGTAATAAGGACTATAAACGATGCTCTACAGGGGCTGATGGGGCGACCAACAGCTATCTGGTATGCATGGAGGACTTCTTTGACTGTCTCACTTTAGCAACTAAACTGGTGAAGCTCCAATGTCACAAATACAGGGAACGGTGTAAAGATACTTACAGAGATACTTCCAGATGTACTAAGATGATGTGTCAACGATACTATGTCTTCTTCAAAGCTGGCTGCTGTACACAGTGTATTGAGGTTAAAGAAACCTTTTTTAAGAAACATGAATATTATTGGTGGTGTTAATATTTTGACTCCGCTTACGTACCTAGCAATATTTAAATGCCAACATTTGTATTATAATTTGAAATAACAATTTGTAAAATGATATCAAATTGAAAGATGTAAAAACGAAAGAAAAATATTTGTGGGATATATTTTAAATCCTGTAAATATAGGCATCTAAAAATAGTTTTAATTTATACAATAAATACATCACATTGATCATTCAATAACTATTATTCTATTTTAAGTTACATTTTTTATATAGAAAAAAGTATTATAGATTTTCCCCGTCAAATGTGAATGACTCATCTCAACCAAGTTATTTAAATCTGAACAATTTCAATGAGCGTGTCTAAAATTCAAATCCGAAAATTAGTAATTCAAGTGAGTCGATATGTAAAAATAGAGCTTGACACGTAAAGCTCAACGTATAAATGAAATCTCAACAATTAAATATAAAGCTCGACGTGTAAATGAAATTTACATATAAATGTAAAATCTGATATGTAAAGGTACAACTCGACGTATAAGGGTAAAGCTCGACATGTAAAGGTAGAAGACGACATATAAAAATAGAGCTCGACATACCTAAAGCCTAAATCTACATATATTATATGTTGAGCTCTACATTTACACGTTGAACATTTACAAGTCCAGCTAAGCCTTTAGTTTACTTAACTCGTCGGCTGTCATATTTTCCATTTTAAATATGAATGATTGTTTAGACAAATCTAAAATGAGCGTGTTTAAAAATAAAATTTAGGTAGGTACTTCAATTCGATATTGCTATTTTAAGTCTGCAAAACATACCATTAGTGTGCTGCAATTATGAATTTAGAGAAATGGCGTTCAAATTCGTATAATTTCATTCAAATTTAAACAGGTAATTTTAATCAATTTCGGAAAATATAAATTGTTGACTCCCTATAATGCTTACAGTTATGAATATGTATTTGCTGCTAACATATGTACAGTAAATTATTTAATCTGTTGAAGTTTAAAATCAATTTGGTAATAAATAAATTAGATCTTAAAAATTTAAGTTACACAGATTTTTATCTATTACAGGATTTGTTAGTTTTAAAGTCAGCGTGACAAAACACTTTTTATTTGTAGAGCAATTGAACTGAATTTTTGTTGAACGGCTCAATAAAAACTGAAACTATATTATAAGTAGATAGGTATTAAATAATAAACAGTATGAGATAATAATAAAAATGATTAAAACATACTTAATTAAAAAGAAAAAGAGAGATTGATATATGTATGTACAATGTTTAGCACAAGAATATGTACAACTAAAATCATAGAACGGTTATTGTAGAAAATATAAAACACATAGCCGTGTATATGTCTACTAATTATTATTAATGAAAGTAGTATGGCGCATAAAATAACTATAATACAATACAAATAATCACATCTTTACATTAATATTACATCTTTGGTAAACGTATTTACTGGATAAATGTTTATATTTACATTAACAAAATAATGACTAATAATACCAGTAATCGTATAGGTCGCGTGTCCTTTATTTTGTTTTAATATCAAAAGGTTCATCAGCATCTTTTGCGATCTGTCTACCACGCCGGCGCATGATCAAGAAGCACACTTCTATGATAACGAGACTTGAAATACCGAGTATCACTTTTAAACGATTGATCCCTTTACGGTAAGTCGATTGTCTAAAAATGGTGTATATATAGATAAACATACAAGGATATTGAAACAATGAAATAATAATTGGCAAAAGTACAACACAAATTTAACATTTAGGAAATTTTTTATGAAATGCAAATATATAATACACAAATTAGTCTTTTAGTGTAAGTCGTTAACATCAGTCTTTCTGTTATCCAATTGAAAATACGTATAATTTCAGTGATTATCTCTTAAATTTCCTATACACACATGTATGACGCAAACTATAGGGGCAACAAATTTATGGGTCACCTGCACAATAAAAAACATTAACTCAATATACAGTACAATATCTAAAAGAATCGCTTAACGTTTATCAATAAATATATTAAAATAGAAATAAAAACCTACATTGAGGAAATAGTAAACAGTCATAACAAAAGATATATTTTTCGGATGATGAAAACTCATTCCTTACATAATATATAATTTGCATAAATCAACCTAGTTTAAAGTTTATCAAAAAGACAGAACAAACGGTTTATGATACAATATACAAAATATGAATACATTTGAATAAAACGACAGGATTGTAGTCTTTTGTATTATGAAAGATTAAATTACCCATTGAATGTAAGTGCATAGTATGTAAAAGTCATTAACATACTATTAAGTAAAATTGTGTTCTAAAAGGTAGTACATTTATTTTCTTACTATATACATCACTATTATTATTTCTAAGTTTGCGGTCTACTTAATAGCAATGTCTATGATAAAACTTTCTTAAAAATGTTGTTGCATTATTATGCTATACTGATATGTACTTACTACATAATATAAAAAAACATTAACTTTAAATAGGTTTAAATTATATTTGAAAATAACAATTAAAAAACTATCAATGAAAGTAATAAAAATCACATTAAAGGTTTACATTTAGTATTAGGTTTTTTTAGCAAATAGGGATTCCCTCTATAAATATAGAATTTCCTCAAAATGTATCTGGGAAGTTCTTTTCTATCATTGTAAACAATTCGAATAAGTATAATAAAATCTTTTTTTACATGAAAACTAATACAATATGAGATGGCTTACGCATCAATTTTTTCTGGAATATCGGATTCTTTGTCAAAAATCCGAGTCAGGACTAGCATCTTCTTGTCAAACAAAGTCACTGTCCGAAGTTTACCTGAAAGAAAAATAAAGAAGTGTGACTTAATGAGTTGGCCAACAGCTAACACAATTAATACTTTTGTATCACAAACACAATACAATTTACCTGTAATTCTACTAATATAAAAAGTTGAGTAATATATATTATTTATTAATAAACTTCTTATTAGGGTACTATTATACAAGTATGTAGAATTAATTCAAATAAAACTTCATGAAAATACATATAAATAGACAACAATTCAATCAATTCCTACATCTATTTTATTAGATTTCTTTTAAGTAAATACTCGTATATGACGATTTCTTGGAAGATGTAATTATGGGTAGTAGTCAAACATTCAAAATATCTGGAAAGTTAACGAATCAAAGCTATGAATGAGTTGATTATTATAAAAGATATAATACACTGAATTATCTATCAGTATTCAAAGATAAAAATTGCAGTAATATATCTGCGTAATGAGACAAGAGAAATTTCGGTATTTTCCAAACATTTTGCGCCTTTTTGATTATTAGGCGTGAAATGTATAAGTCAATTGAGTGCATGCGAGATTACCTACATTGTTAGGCATTATTTAATTCCTTTTGGCTTGTTTGTTATATACAGACTAATATATTTGAGAAGTCTTTTCAAGTTGAACGGAATAATACATAACTACAAAATATTCACATATTCTGAGAAAGAGTAATTATCCGAAGGTAACATATTGTAAGTTTTAACATAATATTTAAAAAACAAAATATACTATGCATTTGAGAAAAATCACGTTTAAAAATAAACAAATAACTTTATTTTAAGTAATGTTGTACGAGTACCTAAATATTCACAAGTATGTATGCAATGAAAAAAATGTTGTCTGACTACCTTGTTTTTGGTAAGTTAGTGGAAGTGGCCTTCCATCACCAGACTGTGTTGAAAAAATACATCCAAATTTTGTTGTTAAGCTAGCCTGCTGAAAAACAAAATAAAACAACATACACAAAATTAATTGAAATCATATGAAATTTATACATTATCTTGAAAAGTAGAAACGAAAAATTACGACAAAATTCCTTACACATAAATGAAACACTTTTTCGAAATTATAAATTTACAATAAATTTACAAGTTATTGAAAGAAATATATATAGATATACAAAATATAACATTAATCTTTACAATAGTTCACAAAAATAATTTATCTTTAAATTTGTAGTTATGAGCATAAACAAGAAAATGTATTCTACTTGTTTTACTAGTATGTATTTAGAAATAAACTTTATTATACGAGACAACGTCTCAGTTCCTTCACAAACCATTATGAAGCAAATAATAAATCTATATTTCTTAGTGTATTACTCCATGCCGTTTTATTTATTTATCATTATTTTTTTAAAGACGAAAGTATTCATTTTACTTAATAATAAAAAACAGACTAAAATGACTGCTCATGAGGCATAAAAATGGAGTCTATGCAATAGATGACTATATGGTTATTAAATAATACATTTAAATACAGTACATATAAAACGATTAAGGTATTACAAACAATTTTTTATGTAATAATGATTTAGATATGTGTGTATTATTAATTATTACATGTTATAACCATTGCCAAACTTTACTTTTCTATTACTCCATTTGAACAATGTTTATTATATTAATAATTCTAGAAACATGCCTAACGCAACATGTGCATTATATAATACTGTATGTTCAATATAAATTTAGTCCTTCACCTAGGAAGTGATCTCCTAAAGCTCGGATGCTAATAAATAACGGCTATAGCAGTATTTGGACTTATGATTATTATTTTATTATATGTAAGTTGACTAATTTATTAAATATGATTTTCTATAATTGAACATATATAATTAATTAATACTCGTACAGTGTCAGTTTGATATTCGATGGTTATTAATAGTTAGTAATGTTGATGTACCAATTATTTGTTATACACATGACTTGACTTCTAAAGACATTTACTGTGTCTTTCAGTCTGTGTGTTTCACTCTTGAAGCAAACAAGTAACACCTGTGTTCTAATTTTTAAGAAAACAAAATAATGTTTCCTTAGATAAAAACATGGTGTTCATTGTCAATAAATATTGATTTGAAAAGGAGTCATTTTTCATGAACACAGCTTCTTTAACCATCTATTTCCTCTAACAAACTTTCATACCATTGGTCACAATAGTCGTTCTTGAGTATGAAATCCCAAACTGCACATACATATCAGACAGTCAACTGTTCAGATACAATCGCAATTGCCTTACTAATGAGTCATAACATTGCCTATCAACTCAGAGTTGGTATGACACCAGTACCTAAAAGGCCAAAAGGTGGAACAAATGAAATACAAGTAGGCTTCAGAAGTGAAAGATAATTTGAAGATTCACTTGTAAGATTATCTCAGGATATAGATGATGGGTTTCAAAAGAGTGTATCGACATTGAGGTTGGCAGAAAAACATGGAATGCTTTCGAGTATTGATGAGATAATTTGTACATAGTTCTGGCATTGATGATACATCAGTCTACCTGTAGCTTTTTTGTGTGCTTCTGACAACACATTCCTCAAAGCTCACACAATCACCATCTTGCACACTGTTGTTGAAGTATTAGTAGCAATGAAGTTGCTTAATATGATTCCAATGTCTCATGATATAAAACATACTAAATGTGTTGGCATACACCAAAATTCCAATAAAGTATTCCAGGTTTTTGCCACTAGTCTGGGAAAATGCAGACATGTGGGTTGCAATCACAAACATATGCCATAGTGTGGTCAAACAATACAATGCACTACACTACAGACTATTCAAGATGTACTGCTTGTCAGAATCTCTGATATAGACATTTGCCACAAAACTCTCATTGTCAAAGGGACCAAGCTAGAGATGTTCAGGCAATGACAACATCAATTTTGTCAATGGAATAGAAATGGCTAGGAACACCTTTTCCTCCCCTAGTAATTCAGTTATCTTCTTGTTCAAGCACACACATTAAATGGTGCAGCAACAACAATAGAGTAGATGGTTTGTAATAAGCCATACTACATTACAGAAATAATAATATCAAGTAATCCAACTATTGCAAGAAATCAGTGATGGATTTCATGAGAATGTAAAAAGAAAAGAGCTAGTCCTTGCTGACTATTCAAAGGCTTACAACACTGTATGAAGAGAAGACCTACTAGGGAGAATTTTGGAGACAGGAATTCGAAGCTGATATATCAAATGAACAGTGGGCATCTTAAGAAACAGGCAGATTAAAGTATGACTGAATGGGTTTAGCAAGAACACATGGAAGTTATGACAAGACATTCCCCAGGGAGCAGTCCTCTCCCCTAATCTTTCATTATTTTTAATCAACTCAGTCCAAAGATCAATCCCCAGAGAGATTAGCATAAGTAATGTACATGGATTCATGATATTGCCTAATAGAGTCAAGACAAGTTCTAAGAAGTGGCTGCAACCTTAATACAAGAAGGAAAGAAGAAGTTAATGTCATCTGCCAATGGAGTGAGAAAAGTAAACTATCCTTAAGCCCAACCAAGTGTGAAACTACTTGAACCACATACTTTGAAGGCAAGCTAACAATGCAAGATCATTCATTGGTGCCATTGCAATGAAGAATTGTTGGTGAAACTAAGTTAACCTGAGAAAATTTTTTACAACATTCATACACAGCATACTAGACTACTGTGCCATGGCATTGTTCTAATTTAGAATTTTTGTCAGAGGAAAAGGGGCTAAAATTTAAAAAATTCCACATTATATATATTATAATATTATGAATGCCCAACTTAATAAAAAACACTAAAAATAAATAAAAAACTTCGGGAAGAAGGTTAGTTAACTTTGGTGAACATTGAGGCTGGTTTGTCAAACCAAATCTCAATATCAAATGTATTTGATATTTTTATTTGGCTTGACAAAACATAGCTTCTTTTTGACTGAATATAACTGCACAATAATTGCTATTTTACAAGTTGAACTCATGTATTAAACAGGAGAAACCATTATATCAGGCTAGAAATAATAGGGTTAGTATTATTAAACTGCTATACTACTACTAGTTAGTACTAAGTATATAGTGAAACACTGAGGGGAAAATATGTCTGCTAGAACTCATTAAGATAGATTGGTTTATAGCTTTTATGTGGTTACTATAAATCATAGATATTAGTCAGGGTTAACCTAGATTGGAAAACTAACCAATTTACATAGTAAATGCTTAGGATTTCAACTCAG
>JAYRBW010010541.1:0-13323 GCA_036023295.1 Invenusta paracnida
TACATGTTATTCATCTATTTTTTTACAGAACTAAAAAATATTAATTATATGAAAAGTTAGGGCATAAATTGTAAAAAACATTAATATTTAACATGTAAAATGTAAAATGTATTCAGCGCCATAACCATCAAAACCGATTAAATTGAGTTCAAATGTAATTTGAGTCAAAGTACTTGAATCAAATGCTTTAGGATAATAAAGTATAGGAGAAATGAAGGTTTGAGTAATTTATTTTCTTTAAGCGTGAAACTTAAATTTCTCTATCTGGTTTTAAACACGATTTAAAATTGTAGTGTTTTATTTTCCTTTGCAATATAAAGCATTCTGCAGCAAATATGTTAAAATTTATTTATTGAAAAATAGAAATTTTGTCAAATAAAATTGATGATTTTTTTGAAAAATAGTCTAAATAGAATTTTATTTTTTGAAAAAATAAAGCTTGTTTCAATATTTTATTAATATCATATTATCCTTTCTATTTTATTACTATTCACTATTGTAGTTCCCGAGATGAATCTGGTGATGAATACATTTACATGTTAAATATTAATGATTTTTATAATTTATGCACTAACTTTTGATATAAGTAATATTTTTTAGTTCTGTAAAAAATAGATGAATAAAACCTAGAGGCGGTCATTTTGTCATATAGTACACCTCTGTAGGTAGTATAGTTCTCTAGATGAACCTGGCGCTGAATCTGGTTTTGAATCTGGAATAAAAGTTTCATACGTTTGATTAATGATTAATTATTAAATTAATGTTTGAACTATTTGAAAAAACTTTAGTCAATATATTTATTTATAACTATTAAGTACTAAACTATTTGTAAATTTATTGATATATTAATTGTTTATTTAGATTAGAATAAGATTTAACTGGCATTTAAAAAATAATAATTTGGGATGCTAAAAAAGGGATCCTCCAATTTTTTTCAGTAATTGTACCTATTCTATATTGAGTAGAACTGACTCTGAGCTCTACTGTTATAACTATAAGTAATTGGATCTGTGATGGGATAATTTTCAATAATTTAATTTAATTCTTTAAGTAACTGTTTCAGTGTAAAACAAGTGTGCAATCTGTTGTGTATGCAATCAGTTAAATCAGTCAAACTAAATTGTAGTCACTTTAATTGTAATTCAGGCTTTAGTTTATATTATAAGTTTAATAATAAAATGCCATTATATTAATTATTTGTGCTTGACTGAATAAATTACAACAGAAAGTCAGTATGCAATATAGCTTTATACCATTTTTAAATAAATTAATTTATGTCATGATAAAAATAGTGGAAACTCAAAATTTAAACAGTCATTTGATAATTTATTTATAGTTATACAACAATCATTTTATAATTCTACTTCTAGTCCTAGATGACTAGAATTAGTAAATAATAAACATATAATTTACATTTTTCCTCTAATACAGCACGGCTCTTCATCGCTTGGAGTATCCATTTTAGAATTCAAAGACGTGATTTAAGAGTAAAGAGCGTTTATAATATGCTGCATAAAAAGAACAAACATCAAGAAAAAATTCCAAAATTTCTATGTTATACACTGCGCGCAAGCATTAGACTGAAATAAATGGTACAGATAAACAATGTAAGCATGGTATATATAACAACAATTCCCATTCCGAAAGAAGAAAAACAAAATTGAAACATAATGGAATGTGTGATTATCCATTTATAACTTGTAATGTTAGTAAGAAAAAATTATTGATTTAATGGTTTAGTAAGTAATGGTTTTAAGTAATATTTCCAAAAATGAAACGTAAATCTAATAATTCCAATTAAGTTTGGTCCCTTAAATTACAAAAAGGTGATTGCTACGAATTTTTTTGTAAGGTGATTGTTGGTATGTACATGGTACCTATATGATTCATGTACCTTACATATATACCAAAATATAAAAGACTCAATTTATATTGAGAAGAGAATTTGCTAAAAATATGTATTTTCCATTATAGAAAATGTTTAAAATGTATTTATCTAACCAAGGTTTTCGTACACATAGGCTCTATTTTTTTTAAATTTCATAACAATTAATAGTGACCTTAATTTTTTACTTCGATTAAAATTTAAAATGTTTAAGTTTTAAGTTTTACAAATTGAAAAGCAAATAATATATTTTTATTAGTTGGTGAATGTTGTTACATCTCTATGAATTAGCGATTCTAATCAGCATACATATTAAAAATTGTATGTGCGTATATGTTTACAAAATGTATGAGCAAAGTATAATTAGGTATGCATACTAGACGGTTAATTATGAAATTTGTATATAATAAGGTACATTTCCCTATTTGCAATGTCAAGATACTGATGAAAATATGAGAAATTTAAGCCTTTTAAACTGTGGTATGTGTATTAGTTTTACCAAATGTATTCAAGGCAATGTCTTAATAAGAATTTTCAATTAAAATCCGTAATATAAATAGAAGGAGCTACACATCCCCCACCTCCCTCCTACAAATATCGTAAATTTTACTTTGTCGGAATTCTCGAAATTTGTAACTTGTCTAGTTCTGTCAGAAATGGACGTATCTCTTCAAATTAAGTATGATGCAGCAATACGCCTATGATACATAATTTTTTTATATACATGCGTATCCTAAAATACAATATGTTCTGCCAATTTTAGTAGATATTAAATGCAATGCAAACTAATCCGTTCTTCTCATAATGATTCTATATTTCAGTGGACAACTAATATGGTGACCATGAGTCCTGCTCCCAGAGCAGACGTCGTTCAACAAGAGAGGTAGCTCGCCCAGGACCAATAATACGAGCCGAGCGTCCAAAGCTGTAACCATAGCGATGGCTAACTTTCGAACCGATGAACAAATTGACATCGTGTACTTCTTAATTTGTATTAATCATTCTACCATTCAACACATTATTTCAAAATGCTTGTTACAAATATAAAGTGCCTAAAAATTGTATTACACATACTTCAATACAAAGATAATAACTTTGCTTCAATATATACATGATCAGTTGTTTCGAAAATGTGCGCTCTAGATTAGCTGTGGTTTGTAATTAGAACCCTCTTTTAATTAGTTTTATTTTATTTATTGAAATTTCATTCAGTCAAATGAATAAACTAATCTATATTTGAAATCTTCAAATACATGGTTAGCTCATAATTTGGTAAACAAAGTATATTCATGAGAATTGACTTGTGATATTTAGCAGTAACCCTCTTTTTGCCTCAATTTCAATCTCAGCTTATATTAGGTAACAAATTCAACACGAATAATTATTAATATTCTTCCATTTTAAATGATCAATTAATGTTAATATTTATATTACATTTCTCTTCAAAACTGTTTTCAAAGAATTTTAAAATTTAGACAAATTTTCAAATAAATTATTAAGAAAATTAAAATAAGTCGTTGAAATTATTTCAGAAGATTTGAAAATTGTAAGAAATGCAAGAAAACTTATTTAAAAAATAAATGACTAGGTATATTTGGGGTACATCTTCATTCTGTGAGCTAGTTATGCATGTATTGTTTTGCACGCCATTGTATGTATCTTTAATTTGAAAGTAATGAAAATACAAGTAAACTATCTACAGATTAACATATTTCTTCTTAATTTATGGCCTTATAATCTTCTTATTATTGCAATAATTCTAACTCAAAACAACTTTTAAAAGCAGATATATAATAAATAAGCTAATGTTATATAGTTGAGCCATCTTAAATAAAAAGGGTAGAAATAAATAACATAAAAATGTAGTACGAAAAAATATAATTATATTATAATATAATATTGAAAAAAAAATAGTTATAACCTGTACATATTAATCTATTCAATAATGCCAGGAAGTACAAAGAAATATCACAAATTCGCAATTTCTAAATATAATTGTTAACAAACCGTTAATTAAGCGAAACATATACAGAAACAATTAAATCCTGTAAAAAGTCATAAAAGATACGTAATAAATATAAAATGAGAATATACAAAATAATCCATAAAAAGATCATAAAAAATGTTAACACGACTCATAAATTAATATCACATTAAAGACCAGTAAATAATGAAATATGTAATAAAATAATGTAGTCAACAGTTTGCGTTGAAAAACAAGTTCAAAAGTTATCCGAGCAAAACAGTAAACGTTGATCAAGATATGCAACACACATCTATATATATATATACTATCAACATATGTTTTACTTTTCTAAATTGTCTGATAAATTAAAAGAAAATTGTAAAGTCTCTGAAATCAGTATGAAAAAATAATAATTAAAAAGCTTATATTTAATAAACGATTAAAAAAGATCTTTATGAAAAATAAAGAGTGCGTCTAATTCTTAAAAGTTGTACATTTATTAATTTTAGAATGGATTCAAATAAAGTCCAAATCCGATCAATTTCTGAATCTTTTGCAATCATTCGGTGATTTTTCGGTCAAATTGACAATCAGTAAAAAAAATTGGTTTTATAATCGAACAACTTTGGAAGATATTAGAGGAAGAAAATGTTTATAACAATAAAGAAACAATTGAGTCAACTATATCTTTAAATCACGAAAGATACTTGGTGTATTAGACTACAAGTTCTCGAGATATGAAGGCTGTGAATTACGTACCTCGAAAATGAGCAGTTTAATACACCAAATTGTTGCAGCAAGCGTACTTTATTTCTAATTTGCACACAATATTTTAAAAATACTGAACAAATGATTCAACTTCAGTGTATAATAGTTCGAATTTTATGATATTTCCAAAGACAATAAAATTCAAATAAAAATATTGACATTTAAATTATTAAATATAGTTTTATGTTGAACATTTGGAATAGATTAGGCTGTTTCCTGTTTTCTAATTGGATGCTGGAATCGGTTATCACTGCAACGGGACTGTTACAAAAAACGCTCTTCCTAGTTTAGTTCCTGTAGTACCTAGCTTTGAGTTAGTGAAGTGACGGGAGAATTATGGACCTGGACAACCTCGCTCACATGACAACACACGTGGCTGACGTAACAGCTAGACCCGGACCACTGGCAAAGGTTCCCGCAATACCTCCCAGCTCATCCCCCAAAGGCACCGCCAGCGTCGGCGCCGGCTTCTCCGCAAGTGGCGCCAACCGGTGGTTCACTTTCCGGCTGAGTTTATCCGGCGATGGCGCTGGAACTTGCGAGGATACAGTTTTAGTCGAGCTTGGCGCCAGCATGGCTTCCGCCAGGGCCCTAGCCGCCCGACAGCGTATCAGCTGATCTCCGTGGTATCGATTGAGCGTCTCATTCCCGGCGAATCGAGCAAACGGCCCAGCGGCCCAGTGACCCGGAATGTCGACAAGAAGCGAGACGGCCTCAGGCGCCAAGTGGAGAGCGATATGCCGGACTGGCGCCTCCAAGTCGTAGGCGGCCAATGGCGTCCAACTCGTGGTCTCCCAGAGAATGACGTCATGCGCAAGGCTGGCTGTTGCCATGAGGAGACTGTGAGAGACAGTGGGGCTGAGGGTTGCGGCAGTGATCGTGGCGGGGTGTCGACTGATGACGCGAAGGACACGCGCCCTCTGAAGGAGTGTGAAAGAGAGGGGTGGAGTGGGTGTTACTCCCAGTTATCAACAACAAAGACCTAAGACTAAGCCGTCCCTGAAGACCTCTGAGCTAGCAGTTCTTCTTACATCAAGACTCCAAAAGACCATCTCCCGGCCGCAAGCAGTGAATAGTGTCCGGTTCTCCGGTCCCAAGAAGTGGCCCAAATGGGCGGAGCAGTTTCTAAGGCGACCAGGCACGCGGATACGACACAGGGGAGTCTCCGTGGAGAGGTCGATGACCCGGATAGTGGCCACTGAACACACGGCCGCTACGCAGGAGTCACCACTCAAGACCAGACAGGTGCAGGATTCGCGACGGTCGGAGGGCTCCCACACTGGTGCCACCTGGTCACCGTTGGCAACGCTGAAGACAACCGGAAGTGTGAGACTGTTGGTGACGATCTGGATGAGGGGAAGAAATGAATAAGCCTACGTGTAATAGTATATATTTAATTTGTTGTGTACTACTTGTAATGATTAGTAGTAGTAGAGGTGTATAGTTTGTTATTTTATTAAACAGCAGATTGTTTTAAAATAAACAACTAGATTAAGTTAATGGCATCATTCATTAATTTACACATTATGTTTAATTACAATTTGGAGAATGAATAATATCAAGTTAGACATTGCCTACTGTTTGATGAACCAACTGTTTTAACCCTAACCATTTCTTAGATTTCATTGTTAGTCAGATGATGATTACATTATAATTTCAGTCAATTTAATATGTATCAACCCCCCCCCCCCCTTAATAAATACGGACTTGAAATTACGAGTACAGTAAGTAGGTCAAGAGGTTGGAATAGCGTATTCCAGTTTTAAAGTACTTTCACCTTTTATACATTCACCAACTAAGCATGAATACATAAATATGATCTGCACTTGAACTTAAGAGCACACAATTACTGCTACAATACATACTAGTTTGTTTGAATCAATATATAAGAGAGAAAGATAGAGAGAGATAGAGAGAGTGTGTGTGTGTATGAACGTGACAGTGCTTAACACTCTGTGGATCTACCAGTACGTAACTTCTTTCTGTCAGGACCTTAATCAACCACAAATTGTCATTCGGAGTAGACAACAGCTGGCAATGTCGTCGGTTCTTCTACATATCCTGTTTCTTCTCTTGCTACCTGTGTGGTCTCTAACCTCCAGAGCAGAACGTGGCGGCACCCTCAGGTTTGAACCCCAGTCCGTAGACGGTTCTGGACTAATCCTGCTATCCCCCGGAGACCGACCGGTCTGTGCAACTCCCCAGTTCTCTCTCCTCGCGGGAAACGTCGCTTGTCGTGAATTGGGCCTCGGCTGGGCACGCTATCTTCGCCAGTATCCGGCAAACATCACAAATTCCCATAGAGGACGTCGTGTCCAGGTTGGAAAGTGTCGGGGGAATGAAGAACGACTGAGTCGATGTGGCCTTCACACTGCGGGGTTCGTAAAATACTTAGAGGGAGAGAGAGTAGGAGAGCGAGTAGGAGAGCGAGAGAGAGAGACTTGACTTAGCTTTGCTATAAGGAGGTATAAGTAGGCTAGAGGCGACACAACCAAAAACACATTGACTAAAAGGGGTCAGGGCATCCAAACAATAAGTAAATAAGAGGCAAACTAGCGGTATTCTATTTTTAGAATAGTCAACATTCCATCAGTGAGATGTCCTCACCTGCGTAAACGTGAAAACTGCACGCGTGTCGCAACTATGTTACGTATATCTCTCTTGATTGAGTCGCCGATACTACTCCAGCTTCAATTAAATGCATTTCTTATATGTCCCAATATATTATCTCAATTAACAAGTGGTTCTATACTTATAAGCTATCATTAAGTCATCATTAAATTAAGTCAATTATGTAAATTATAAAATTATTTCTATAAAAAAATAGAATCAATTTTAACTAATGACATTGCAAAGTGTCTTACCGACTAACATACAAGTCTAAAAGTTGCATACAGATCTTAACAGAGACAAATTATATTGATATAAAAGTAAATTCTAAATTCTTAAATGTACCAATTTGCCAGCTAAAAGACAGAACCCCCCTTCCACAGGCCCGAAATCCAATGTGATCACGTGATCGGCGTCCGATGCGTCCAAGCCCTGCCCGACCTCCAGCTCGACCGCTTGGCTCTGGAGCACTCAGCCCATCTCCAGCTGGCGCCCATGTACACCCTCGCCTGTGCCCTTGAGGAGAACTGTCTGGCGCCCTCTGCGCCCCACAATCTCAGCATCTACGAAGAGATGGTGTCCACTAGACTCCTCCTTCGCTTCTCCTCCATCATCGAGAATCGTGGGGAGGCTGACTTCCTGCCTCATCGAGAGGTCGACGAGTGGGTCTGGCATTCGTGTCATGAGCACTATCACTCTATGGCTACCTTCACGCATTACGAGATCGTTGACCACAGGTGAGAGCTTACTTTATTACACAGTAGTACAGCGTGGTGTACCTTCGAATCACACCTGTGCCCCCCCTCCACACAGGTGACCATAGGTGAAAGCTTACTTTATTACACAGTAGTATAGCGAGGTGTACCTTCGAATCACGTATGTGCTCCCCCCTCCACACAGGTGACCATAGATGAAAGCTTACTTTATTACGCAAGGTGTACCTTCGAATCACACCTGTGCCCCCTCCACACAGGTGACCATAGGTGAAAGCTTACTTTATTACACAGTAGTATAGAAGGTGTACCTTCGAATCACGTCTGTGCCCCCCCACACAGAGCTCCCAAGCGCCCTTTAGCAGCCGGACACAAGGCTTCCTTCTGCCTGGAGGACAGCCGATGCCACTCCTGGGCCACACCGCGCTTCAACTGCACCGCTGCACCGCCTCGACACCCTCGTGGTATTCAGGGAATATCGCCAGGCTGCTCGGACACCTACCTCCATGACGTCGACTGTCAGTGGATCGATGTGACAGACCTGGCACCCGGGCGGTACCTCTTTCGCGTGGTTGTCAATCCACACTATCAGGTTGGCGAGAGTAATTTCAAGAATAATGGAGTCGTCTGCTTTCTACATCTTTATTCCACAAGTGTTCTACTTAATTCCTGCCACCACGTTCATCCGGAAGATCACTGGTAGCCTTGGCATTTCTGTTTCTTGACGATTCGCTTTGTATTTCAAAACTGCTGATAGTCATACACACAAGGTACACAAATTATTCGCCAGTTTTTCTTCGTTTCATGCAATTAAGCATAAACCAAGAGAGTGGGCCAATCATAACTGAAACTTTTGGCTTGTTTGTATATCAAACGAACAATCGGCTATGAGTAATTAATTCGCATTTCAATTAAGCACTTAAACAAGAATTTCTGGTGAAAGATACAGAAATACAGTCGTGACACAAATTAATTTTAACTTGAGCCGGGATTAGAACCTCGGTCATCGGTTTACTAGTCAGACACGCTTACCACTGCGCCATTTCATTGTACAGTGAAACTTGAGTATTGCACAATCAATAAAAAAAACATGTTTTCATAATTGTTTTCTAAATACTTTTTTCTGCAATATTATCTAACTCAAAACTAATCTTGTAAATGTTTATTATTATTACAAATATATATTATTACAAATACACCAGTGAATACTTTTTGGAATGTACAACAATTCTTAAATTTCATATATTTGTATCCAGTAGACTCAGTTTGGAAACATGTCCAACACAGCCATCTGCCATCAACTCTTGCATTCGTAAATGTCCTTAATTTGAATAATGTATACAATGCATGTTCTGAAGATTGTCTGACATTCTTCAATAATGTATGATTCTCTAATTTATTATATAACATAAATAATATATTCTTACAAATTCCGAACTCACCCTCATCTCATTGGCCGTAATCCGAACCTTATCGAACCCATCGGGACAATTCAGGGTTCGCACATGAGTACCTGAAAGCAAGAAGACAGTTAATAACAGTGAGCTTTGTAATTTGAGCTCTTCAGGGGAACCCAGACATGTCTCAGCTGAAGTTGAGTACCTTTTGAAATGCTGAAGACGAATCCGAAGGTCTCGGACTCACGTTGAACACCAATGCAAACGACATCGCCGCAAGCTGCGAAACACTGGAACTCGGAACGTTCAGGAGGGCAGAATTTGCGGACCTCATTCCCTAAAATACGTTGCACGAAAGGAGTAGATAGATGAATTTTTAACATTGTAGAAGTCTATGATGCTTTGTGTATCACAAATTATACAAATGTCAACAAACTTGAGCAATATATTTTTTAATGTTATATTTCAGTTTATACTACTTGCAAACAATAAAGTAGTATATCACTATTTATTGATATAAAATTGAAATATGAATGAACACAATGAAAGAATTAAAAAAACCAAACAAAAAATAACATTAATAAAGTTCTCTGATATCTATCAAATTTTACACCCAATTTACTCCAAGTTAATGAATTCAGAATTCAGAATACAAATACAATGTATATAGCAATTTCATAAAATGAACTGCAATACATTTAAAAAGCAATTTAGAATACAATTTACATTAAATTGACACAATATTAAAATAGGAAATGCACATGTTTGCTTAAAAACAACAAAAACCAATAAATTATTATTTCTATATTTAGAAAATTTAAATTGTCTCATAATGGACAGCATTTCACGTAGAAAAATTATATTATTGTACATGGTATAAATATTTTTTAATTTATTCTGATTTCATATCTATTTTTCCTAAAAGCATATAAGATGAAAATGGTTATTTAAAAATAAAAATGAATCATGAAATAGATTATTTAAAACATAAACTACTGGTTTATGTTATAAGTAGTATGCGTTTCTTGTCATAATAGAGCTTAGACATCAGTGTAAAAATGGTGCTCACCGGAATTAGACTCCCAGACGTGAACAGTTCCACCAGCGTTGAAGAGAAAAAGATTTCCAGTGGACGTGAGATTATCAAGTGAGGTTGGATACTTCTTGGAGGCAAAGCGGAAGGGTGCCGAGACGCCATCCTTGAGTCTGTGGAGATAGAACCAGCCTGAGGAGCGTGTGATTGCCATCATCTGCTGGTTACTGTGTTCGTGAGAAGGGAAGGAGAATGCACTTCGGTTAGTATGTCAAGCATTTGTGCTGCATCACCTTTCCTCCAATTATGACCCAATAAGTGCTCCCTCAGTATTTGCTTTCATCAAAGTAGTCTGCGAAGGTACCCCTATTGCCCCCCCCATCAAGTAATAATCAATGAGCACTCACGCAAGAATCTCGATTCCGGTGGTTCTCCCTAGCGCCGCCTCATACGGCTCCTCTCCGGCGCTTTCAACCTCCTTTGTCGTCGCTTCTGAAGTCCGTCTAACGGCACTCCGTCCACCGCCTACACCTCCGATCCCGCTGCTGCCCATCGCCGCCAACGCCACCTGCTCAACCTC
The DNA here is from genome assembly GCA_036023295.1 of Invenusta paracnida. NCBI lineage: Eukaryota > Metazoa > Platyhelminthes > Proseriata > Coelogynoporidae > Invenusta > Invenusta paracnida. Next base: position 10,953 of record JAYRBW010010541.1, read on the forward strand.
AAAGAGGGCGAGAACTCGAACCAGGCCATCGGCATGGCAGGTAGTCAACACGGCCTCCTTGTGCCAGACCCATGCCCCCAGGAGTGGGGCAGTAGGCGGAGACCAGGGCGGGCCTGGAGGCACCAGGAGAGTTACTAAGCGACCGGCCTTGACGCTGGAGGTGGATGATATGTGCCAGAGAGCGAGATGTGGGTCTGGTGAGTGGCCGGTGAGAAGGAGGCTCTCTGACAGGAAGGTCAGAGCAACCAGAGTATGAGGGGTAGTGGTTGAAGCTTGTTTCTGCTTCTGTGGCTTGGTTTCTGTCGAGGGGTGCGTGATAGTGCATACCTAAGGGAGAGAATGAGGAGAAGAAAATTACACTTACTCAAGACATCAAATCCTTCTGGGTAATCCAATTAGAAGACAGGATTCCTTCTCCAATTCTAGCACAATCTTGAATTTAGTGGCATGTAATCTATTTTAATGAATGCTAGATTCACCTGTGCCTGAGAGTGAAGATCCCAGACGACAATTGGATAGGAATCCCCGGGCGTAGAAGTGCCCGTAGCGGCCAGCTTCTCCATGGGTGACACCACAACTTGGTCGTACAATGGTCCTCCCTTGGAGCCTCCGAATTGGTTCCTCAGTCGGTCCCAGCGACCACGTTTAGTGTCCACAAGGGCCAGGTGGTGTTGGGAGGTTGTGGAGAAGAACTCCGTGACCAGTAGACGGTCCTGTACGAGATGTTGGAGACAGGTGAGGGCCGTGGCCGAGGTTGCGGGACTGGCCTTGGAGTGTCCGGTGGGATGGAGAGCTTCTAGAAATAGGTCCTTGTTTTGCTGCAGAGTGGAGGTGATGAGGAGGGGTGGAGAGGGTGGTGTCAAAGGACTTCTTCATTGTTCAGTATACACGTATAAGAATGAAGTTGAACAGACAAGTCATAAAGAAAAGGTTTGCCTTTCTTACAAGGTTCCTGTTCGGTTGATTGTCAACTGCTTGAATTGTTATAAAGGTATTAAGTTTGCGACATTGATATTTAAATAGGCGATTAATATTTAATGCTGAACCCTGAATATTTAATCCCTGCCGTACGACAGATATATCCACCAAAGCATTATATCTACTCATAACATTTCTCAGCATCAACTGTTTATGAATCAGTTTATTCACTCTACATTAAGTATACGATTTAGTGTAAATAAGTGAGTTCACATTGTTCTCATGGTATTCGACATCGCTATATTTAGCATATTCGATCTTTTGTATAAACCTACAATAAGCCATTGTTATTTCAGATTTTCATTGTTGTTACATTGCGTGTACATAATATATATATATATAAATATTGGCGTGAAATGAGGCTCTTAGGTATATCAACTCTCACAGTGATAATTTAATAATAGATGTTACGTAATATGTTTGGAACCGACAAGCCAAACTAAGGAACAATACAATAGTTAAAGCATAGTGAAGGAATGCTGGAGCCATTAATCTCACTAATCTTTGATGGAGGAAGTTGAATGAAATATTGTAATACAGTGAGAAATTCTTACGGTAGGGATCGGGGTTAACGCTGGAGTTGTAAAAACTAAAGCCAAGAAACGGGCTTATAAATTGTTTTAAATATATTTGAAAATGTTGTTTTAAATAAAACTGTATACCTTAAATTGTTAAACTTATATAATGTGTTGTAATGAAAGTATAGTTCCACTATTTAGATAGCAAAATATACCTACAAAATACAATCATTTTATCACGATTATAATAGTATTATCACGGAAACATTTTTGCAACACGTAACTGTCATATAATAAACATTTGAAAGACAAGATGAGCATCCAAAATAATATGTAAATAAATATATAATACTATAGATTTACTCTAAACTACTAACAATACACAAAAGTAGTATAATACACTAATTGCGATATTTAATAGTGTTAATTTGTGTGTACTAAAAGTGAACAAGAGTTTAGTTTTTGTGTAAAAAAATGTCTACAGTTTTAAGCAAGAAACAAGTAAATTTTAGTAGATCTCAACATGGATATTGTTTTAGTATTACGTATAACTACTACTATTAAAACAACAACATTAGTGATACTACTACTACTGATTTTAAAACTACTCTTTAGGGCAACAATTCAAAAATAGGAGTGAGACTCTCTGATTTGTTGAATTGATTAAGGCTGAAGCTTTTTGTCCAAGTGTACATAATAGTAATGTTGAAGGATTTTAAGGTCATAAAAAATTTATATGTGAGGCTGCGTTAGCAGCCGAAGATATATAGAATTTTTATGACCGCAAAATCCTTCAACATGGATTATAGTCAAGCATTTATAGTCAAGCTATTGATTTCTAATATTGCCTTAATAAAGCTTGACTATCTAATTTA